>JARLTB010000155.1:12775000-12912500 GCA_030141615.1 Unio pictorum | reverse complement strand
ACCAGTAAATGTACAAGATATCACTGAATCAGTGTTAAGTCCAGAAGTCTGATATTCGAACAGAAACATGACAATCAATAAGCCCAATCCTGCAGGGTCAACCAAAACATATCAGAAATCAAGAGCGAAAATCGACACCGAAACCAGTACAAGCAAATATGGTAAGGCCAGACCTTTGGAGATAAACCAATCGAAGAATGGAAGTGAAACGAACACATCTAAGCGGGGCCAAGGGCCTGGGAATATATCATTAAAACTAAGGACAGTTTTTCAAGGAGTACATTTGAATTACTAAGATTTTTATATGTTTGTTTATATATATATATATATATATATATATATATATATATATATATATATATATATATATATATAAGAGAGAGAGAGAGAGAGAGAGAGAGAGAGAGAGAGAGAGAGAGAGAGAGAGAGAGAGAGAGAGAGAGAGAGAATTTGCATTGTTTATTGTTTTGTCTTAATGATTATGTGTTTTGTACTTTACATTTTCCAAAATCATGTTCATGGTCATGGGGGACTTTTTTGTTAAGAATTATTTTTGTAAACAACATAATGCATACCAAAAATTTCTCAACAGGTGAAAATTAAATATTCAGATCATTATTATCGTAAACATGCTTACTTATGTTAAAAATACGGTCTTGACTCTTTTGGAATAAAAATTATTTATTAGTTGTCAGAGTATTTTTTTAAATAATATGGTTATTCCATCTAAGGGCAAGAATAGCATATCTCTTTTACCTTAGATTTACAATGCATTAACATATGAAGCGAGATCATTCTGAGTATTGCTTTCCGTTTTTCTTTGGGTGGATTTATTTATTATTCAACAAGAGTGTTCACTCCTGGTTATCTCTATAGAGACTGCAGACAAATCAACATATTCAATTATTGGAACTTATTTAGAATGCCACTGAAGTTCTATTGGAACTTCATATTTTTGGACATGTGTTAGAACTGTTATGAATATTTGGGATTTGATTCACAATACTTTAAATACTTTTTAAAATTTTCGCTTTATATTCTAGTTAAATCTATTTTTTAATGTTAAAAAACTTGTTTTTGCCGCTCCTTTCTGTTACTTAGTTTAAGAACACAGAGTCAATGCATGCGGAATAAGATTTGCTTGCCATTATAGAAAACGAATCGTTAGATTATAGGGTTATGTTTCTAAATCAGATTTATTATTGGTAGGTATTTGAATGTTGATACCTCCACAGACTAACGTTTGTTAAATATTAGGATAATAACATAACTGATAAGAACGACGATGTAGATATTGAGTAAAGAACTAAAATGTTGTCAGCTATAAGGAATTTCGATTGGACATGACATGTGCATATTATCTATCATTCAAAACGCATCATGTATACAGGACAATTCGGCCACAACAATATCATAATATCTTTTAATCAATCATTATTTGCGTGTATATCCACATACGTATGTTGTTGTGTGATTTCAATATTATGCAATATTATTTAAGTATTAGTCTAGTTGAATCCATTTCCCTTGTCACACAAACCAATAAAATGAACTGCTTGGGCGAAAGATGCTGCTCAAAGCGAACATAAGTTATACTCGCTAACTATACTGACATTGCGATTATAAAGAAATCAGTACTAAGCAATTTGGGTCGAGTGATTCCATTTCCTTCGCAGCAAAAAAAAAAATAGATGAGAATGTTTTACTAAAATAGATATATTTGGAATGAAACGCGTAGAAATTTATTTGTGCAAAACACCAGTTCTTCACAGTTAGAACAAAATCTCACACTATATTCACAGCGTGAGAGCGAAATCGAATCGAAACTGCATTAGCTTCATTTGTGGAGATTATTTATAAATCAGAACAGATGATGAAAGAGATTAAGACAAGATCAATAAAAGGTCATCAGGTTTTGGTTAATAAGCAGCCCCGCTACGATGCAGACATGCAAATCAACAAAGCAAAACTTAGACGTTTCAAAAGCAATAACAATATAGATAACTGAACATTAGATAACAAACACAACATAAATGTGTATAGAAACGCAACGCAGACAAAATAAAGGAAAACTTAAGTTTTGAACAAACACTTCCAGAGGAAGATTCGAAAGATTTCTGAGGGCTTTACAAGTTTTTCATTACTTTCATATGAATCGGGCAAAACTAGATTGTAACTGACTGTACTTATACGTTTCGGAACTATTTGATACACACCATGAGGTGGATAAAATAAACATTTGAAGCAAAACATGTCACTCTCCAGGAAAATGTGGATTTCGTAAACATAATATTGGTATTATGAAATACATACCACATGTCGTCGTTTGTTTTTACAATGAATTAGGTAGAATGCCAACGCAAGTAATAAGATAGTACAGAATTCGTAAGTACTTGTTCAGATTAATGACGATGAAATATGCCAAATTACCAACACAAAGCGAAACTAGTGACTTGGGACAAATGCTTACGATTGGGCAAAAAAAACATTATTTGCACACAGAAGGAGGTTTGTCGTAATAAAGGTGTTGGTAACCTCTGTTCATTATATTAAACAATGATGAAAATATAGAAATTAAGATCAAAAGTAGAAAGATAGTTTAGAAGAACAGAAACGACTTATGTTGTTATTATCATAAATATATATATATATATATATATATATATATATATATATATATATATATATATATATATATATATATATATATATAGTTTGATTACGATAGCATGTTGAGAAATAGTAGCATCCCTATCATGGTAAATCTAGACAGGCTTAAAAATATCCCCTGTGCTAAAAGGCTGCCCTGTTGGGTCAGGTTTGGAAGCTGAGCTTCACTTTGGTGATGTCACATTTATACAAACTTGAACAATGCCTATTTACCTTCGAACGTTTACATTAATGCAAATTGTAAAAGGTTCTAAACCTTTACACTGAGATTTATCAATAATATTAACTTCCTATATAATTTTGCTCTAAGCCTTAGAGAGTCAGTGTGTTAGCTTTAGAACTGTGGTATTTCTTTGATAGATCATTTTTCATACAATAATGAAATTTGGACAGTCGGCCTGTATCATGAATAAAGATTCTGTTTCTTCTTCTTCTTCTTCTTCTTCTTCTTCTTCTTCTTCTTCTTCTTCTTCTTCTTCTTCTTCATCTTCATCTTCTTCTTCTTCTTCTTCTTCTTCTTCTTCATCTTCTTCTTCTTCTTCTTCTTCTTCATCTTCTTCTTCTTCTTCTTCTTCTTCTTCTTCTTCTTCTTCTTCTTCTTCTTCTTCTTCTTCTTCTTCTTCTTCTTCTTATTATTATTATTATTATTATTATTATTATTATTATTATTATTATTATTATTATTATTCATGGTAGTAGCAGTAATATTCGTAAAAGTAGTACCTCAATGTGTCTAGACATAATACCAGCGTCTACGATTTGATTTTTTTAGCTCTCTGGAGTGTCCAGTATCAGAAGTGTTCTGTGTTGTCCGGATTTATTCAGAGACTAGAATGCGGAGCACCTGGATTGTGTAGAGCTGTCTGGAGTGTACAGAGTATCTAGAGGGACCCGAACTTTCCTAGTTATCGGAGTGATCGAAGCCTTGCATAATTTCTCTATGAGGGAATTCATTTTACTACACGAGTACAATTCTACATTGTTTGATAGCTGAGCAAACGATATTCAACTTTTCCATTGTATAGTCACTGTGAATCATTCACCCCTTGTGTTTTGTATTTTGTAGAGTAATTTGTTTTTGTTTTTCTGTATTACATTTGTGCGTTCTTATGTTAATTAATATTTGGATTAAATATGCACGCACATTTTCATAATTTAATTGCTCGTTCAAGTCATTCATGATTAAATATTGTATTTATATTTTCGTCAAAAGTGTTCTGTTGTGAATCCGAAAATCCCAACCAGTTATCTGGTTACATCAATTAATACAGCCGTTTCAGATACTTCAATTAATGCAACCAATTGAGATACTTCAGTTGAAAAAACCAATTCAGATACTTCCTTCTAGGAAGTATCTTCTGGTGTTCTAAAATGTCAATATATGTATTACGATTGTTGTTGTCTTCTTGAAGGATTCAACAAATGGTGTCATCGAAAACAGCAAACAAAATGTATTAAACACACTGCTATAAATCTTACTCCTTATGATGTAGCCAGGAAACATCAGTCTGCAATCGATATTTTGATTATATGAAGGTAACAAGAATAATAACTGGATGCTAAAAAAAATGAAATAATTTCTTTGTCTGGCTGGCTATATCCTCGATCTCTTTCTGGTATTAAACGAAATGGAAGCGATCACACCATCATGCATACAAATATATGTTCTTAAATATATGGGTAATCAGAAACTATCGTCGATTTCCTGAGCGATTATTGCAAGACGATTGTGCTTGAAGCTATTGCAACTCCATCAATATTTCAAGAATGTGCATAATTAGCAGAAATACATTCATTGCCGTTTGTGGAAATTCAGCGAACAGAGCGACGGAGTTGAAATCCATATGTCTCGGGTATTTTTATACTCGCCAAAGCCATCCCTGTTCGGCTGTCGTTGTGTGTCTGTGGGTAAAGCACTTTTCATCTGCATTAAATAATCAAATCTGTGTTAAAAAATGCAAAGTTTAAATTAAAATAATTTCCTATTCGAAAGACAGACATGTATTGACTGCTCATGGAAAACTTGCCCAATGACAACAAAACGTTCACAACCATTGTCTTTCTGGGTATTTATTACATTCATATCGAGCGTGCCATGCTTTACTTTGCTCCGATTTCGGTTAGTGAACACCACTAACAAATCGCCAAAACAGAATTCCCCACTCATTTGCTGCGAGGCATACGGCATACACATAAGCACCTCTTTTATCGCAAATTTTCATATTTTTCTACAGTTCGAAGACAACAAATCATCATTGTTGATGAAACATATAGATTTAAAAGTAGGGGAGAACGATGGATAAGAATGTGAAGAAAAACCAATTCTGTTTGACTCAATAGTAGAAAGAATCTTAATGCACGAGTTTTCTTTCCAACTGTTACTGACTTAAATTGCACTTTTTATATATTTTAAATCTTCTATTCTCTTCTTTCTCGTTTTTTTATGACCTTTGCGGGCCTCAACTGGCCACGTCCTGAATATGATCTTTGCTGGTCGCAACTGACCACGTCCTGAATATGATCTTTGCTGGCCGCAACTGACCACGTCCGGTATATGAACCTTATTGTGGAACCTTTAACTAATATATTTTTCGTATGCGTTAGGACCGTGTCAGCAGCGCATGCGTAGGAACCGATCGTAGTCGCTCATGAGTCAAGGAAAACTTTAAACAACATAGATCCTCATATGGGTAATTTAATGCACCCGCAGATCAGTGTCTGTGTTTGTTCTAATGGTACACCTAATTAACTGCACATGGCCCAGATCGTCTGGCGCATTATGGGAAGGGAGATTTGGGTGTGTGCCGTTTGCAGTTGGACTTGACTTTTAAGCGAGTATATATGGTAGGTTTCTGGCTATTGTAGCCTCTACAACTATTCTGCAAATAACCTCTTTCATCCAAACTGTTCGAATATTCCGATATTGTGATAATTGGGAATGTATTTCTATGTTCCGCGTATGTTTAGAAACATTCCTTAGGTTCGCGCGAACCCAAACTGCTAAATAGCCTATATCTTATGTTTACAACTTCAAGTGTCTGGTGTACTTGATGCTCGATTTCATTTATGCAAGATATTGTAATCTTTCTACATATTGCTAATCTTTGTGAATGTATGCGCATGAAAGGTAAAGTTCGACATATATAGAAATTAAGAATTGACCAAACATTTAGGAAGATAAATCCTTCACTATTTCTTCAACAGCATTACTTTTCAGAAAACTATTTTAATACCAAACAAAAGGCGGTTGTACAAGGAATTAACAGATAAATCTGTTAAACTAACACCGGGCCGAGGACGGGATTCTTGGGTCCAGGTAAAATGTCTCCAGTAGACCCTTATGAACTACAATTGTTGACGATCGTAGTCCCCTGACCGTGCATTCTAAAACTAACGCTCTTTGTTTTGTGTTACCTATTCACCACGCATAGTGATACAAAGAACTTCCTGAACTTTATTTTGGTCAGTTCCGATTCATTAAGTTGACATTGCTTTCTTTAACGTCATAACTTCATAGCTGTTTTGTATTAAGCAGTGATTTATTTCTTCGATATAAAATTTTCGTTAGCAAACATAGCGACGACTAACTGAGCAATTTGATCGGCGCAATATTAATTAAAAATGGTTCTCAAGCCTTTTAGAATCGAGATCGAAAACTTAATACCCATTGACCTTAAAGGATGTGTTGATTTTGATTGAATAATAGAAATGAATTGTGGATGTTTAGCGCGTGCCGAACTAATTGTTAGAAAGCTAATTATGGTATTAAGGCCTTTTGCTTGGTGTCATAGATTTACGATGTCATAATTCGAATACAATGGAATTCAACAGACATGTAAAATTAGACAGAAAGCAAATTTCCATAGGCATTATGTAAAACAATCCTTATTGACATAGTTTTCATTACTAAATGTACTCGCTCAAAAGTGCATAATAAATCATCCCAGATTTTTCAGAAATTGCGATGCATTCTGTAAAAAAAGATTGTTTTGAGAGCAAAATATAAAAGTGTGATATTATCTGAAATATAATACATTTCTCATTAAATAAGAGATGTACTTGTCCAATATTAACCGCGATAAAGATTTTCGAAACTAATTGCGTTTAATCAGAAGTTAATGCCATTTCAGTACTTTACGGTATTATGGCTTTGTTTGATCCACTGGGAAGATTCAAAGAGTTTCTGATTTCATTGTTATGGGCTTTAAACATTATATAGAAATCTCAGGTTTTTATGTACCGAAAGAATGTTCTTTTCGATGCTGAAGATAATTTAATTAATGTTTCTATGTAATTGTATGTTTTATAACATCAGTTTGCATTCTCCAAACTTAATATTCAATATACACTACCTTAGCTATTGACAATGGTTTTCCCCCAATTAAATGTGAACGAAAGTATGCCTCCGTACTCGAAAACCTGTATAATATACTACGAGAGAACTCATTTAGCACGACGCAAAAATCTAAAATTAATGTCAGAATATTTTGAAAAATATCTGAGTGTTTTCTACTTTGATTCTGAATATATTGTGGGATGCAATAAAATGAGTGTATGATTGTAAATTTGACAAGAATAACAATTAGTAAAATGGATGACTCTCCCTACACAGTTTATAAATTTAAAGTTGGTATCGTAATAGCAAAAATTGAAGATTAAGATGAAACAACCAGAAAATATTTCCATGCGAGTGCACGAAAGCGTTAACAATGGATCGATGTATTCTCACAATAAAAGTTGACGTCACATAAATCTGTTATTGAATATACTGAATATGTAGTAATATTATAAAGACAACCTATTTTGTATCTGCGAAGATTAAAATGGACAGAGCGAAATCAATATTTGTAATCCGTTTTCAATTCAGAGAGAAAAATATTAGTATCATCAAATTAAAAAGTAAATATCAACAGAAAGATCTAATGTTGCGCTTTTAATCTGGGTTGAATTTGACAGATATGCCAAATTTCGTGTTTTGTTGCCAAAAGGAATTGTTAAAAGTTTGCGCTAAGTCATGGGTGCACAACCCGTGGCCCGCAAATCTGTTCCGGCCCGCGAACATGTTCTGTCCAACCCTCAGGGTAAATTAAAACAACACAGAAATCTGGCCCGCGAACAGTAATTATATTAAAGAAATTAGTGTTTGTGGCCCTCGAGTAGTCTTAGAACATTCAATCTGGCCCTTCGCCGAGAAATGTTTTGCACGGCTACACTAAACTTCCGGCTAAAACAAACAAGTATTTAATTGCTTTTATAATAATAATAATAATAATAATAATAATAATAATAATAATAATAATAATAATAATAATAATAATAATAATGTCTTTGTATAGCGCCTAAAATTTAAAAGCTCTAAGCGCTTTACAACATTAGACAACACTTATATAATGATATGATTAAAAAGAACAAACACCATGAAATAAGAAGACATAAAACATGCTGAAAATATTTAAGGTAAGAAAACATTATTAGGTCTTTAAGTCTGTACTTACAATAAAAATAGATAAGTTTTAAGAGCGCTCTTGAATGAAATCACTGCGTCTCTGTGTCTAAAATCAGTGGGCAATTCGTTCCACGTTATTGGACCTGGTATACAAAGAAGGTTGTCCATATTTTCATAGTGGGAACAATGACAATACGCATGTCAGAAGAGGAGCGTAATTATCTTGCTGGTGTGTACTCATTGGTGAGGTCGGATAGATATGTTGGACTGGAGACCTTCAGTGAAATGTAGCATAGAGAGCACATTTTGTGTTTGATTCTGGATCGAATGGGTAGCCAGAATTAGGGTACAGAGCAGGGCGATGTTTTTACTGGTCGTTTACAATAAGAAAGTTTACACAATAGAGCCATTTCAAAACATGTATTCATGGAACCAAATTGTTCATAAATCAAACTGATGTATCATCTCCAAGAAAAGCGATCATAGATAAATGTGTGACATTATTCGGTGGATAAAAACAACATGACAATTACATTAAGCAACAGTAGTTTTGGAGACATTTCAGTGCCAGATTTACCCTATTGATTGATGTGTGACATTCAGTGTTAGATTTACCCTATTGATTGATGTATGACTTTTAAGTGCCTATGTGTTAATAAAATGAGTTTGCTCATGACAAATTTATTCATAGTTCATAATTTAATGAAGGTTACGCTCCAGTTTGGCTATGAAACTGGAAAGAATGAAAGAAACAACATCGATTGTTCCGCAAATGAATGAGAGAGTACCTGGTATATAATGACGATGAAATGGGTGGTGCTCCTAAACATGTTATAATACAGTATAAGAAATATTCTTTATTCTTTCTGGACTGTTCATGGTATTCAATGGCATTTACAGATAGTGCCAAACGTATTTAAAATGTGAAAAGTACAGATGTTGTTAAACACAGCGAGATAAAGTCTATCAGTTTCATCATCAGGTTACTACACACGAAGACCATTTGTATTTAGTGGATGCTATAAGAATTCATCTAAATGGTAATTGTACATACTTCGGACAAAACATCCTTATTAAAACTTGATTTCATTTATTTTGTTTTAATATCTCAACTATCTCTTCCCTGATAATCATTAGTACCACAGCCTTTTCCTAGAAAAATCTTTCCAGCGACTTTCATTTTGGAGTAAATTACCAGTGAAAGCATAACATTCTCTCGACTACCTTTATGACCGAATTGTTTTGTATCATCCACATAGATATACTGTAATTTGTACCGCTGACAAAAACAGTTGTCCCCTAGTATATATCGCTGACAGGTGTCTCAGTAAATATCGATGACAATTGTCTCCCAGTAGATATCGCTGATAGTTGTCTCCTTGTAGATATCGCTGATAGTTATCTCCCAGTAGATGTCGCTGACAGGTGTCTCAGTAAATAGCAATGACAGTTGTATCCCAGTAAATATCGCTGACAACTGTCTCCGAGTAAATATCGCTGATAGTTGTTTCCCAGTAGATATCGCTGAGTAACTTTTAAGTATGTTTCATTTCTAACGAGCTTCTGTTACATTTCGGTCAATCGTCTCTTGAAATATGTTCAGAGATACGCCTTGTTGTCCATGAAGGCTGGACAGATGATGACAACATAGCCAAATAAATGTAAGTGCAAGGTTTCAATACACTGTAGTGTCACGAAGTTCTTTCAATAGAAGTTGAAATGTCAGGCACAAGCAATTACAGGTTTTTTAATAAAACAATGTCTTGTTACTTCTCTATCATACTGAAGGCATCACCATGCTTCTTGTAGATAAGACATTCATCACGCATTATTTATTTTCACCAGATGTTGTAACTATAGGCAAATCGATGGATTGAATTTACAAAAATACTACAATTACCCAGTTGTTTCCATAGTAACTTACGAGGGAGTTCCAGATTTTACAAAGAATGCATCCCAACAGAGGGATCAAAACCATGACCAAACATTTAAAACGGATTATTTGTATGATTATAAAAATATTAAAACAATGACCTATACATGTTTGTGTCTATAATTAATGGTAACAGAATCAGTTATGCTTGTATGGCTAAGGTTTATATAACCTAGGCTATAGTACAAGCAATGGTCTCGTACTATTGACACGTAACTGTTCATGCATAGCCAGCTCCCTCTTACTTTACGTTAAGTACAACCAAAATTTAAATAGTAAATATTTAATCCGTGAATTTAGTAAACCCAGATAAATATTTGCTTTTTGGATAAGGATGTACGCATGACACAATTGCAGATATCATTGACATTGTTCTCGGGTCTCGGAATTTTCATGTAACGGAATGAGATTAAAATATATGAATGGAGAGAATGATGTTTGAGAACTGGATGTTTCAAATACATTTCCAGTCTTTTCTTGTTCTTGATAGTTGTTGTGTATGAATTAGTCATGTTTAAATGCAGTCCACATTAGCATGAATCGAGTGGCATGCGTGCGGAGATGTTTCTTAATCCACAAAGTCGTGCAATAACTTTGTGTCACAACCAGCGAAGTCATGCTATTTCATTTGGAATGAAGATATTCCATTCTCCGGACTCGATCCCAAGATCCAAAAGAGGTAATAATTACTTGTCCCATAAGAGATTTACAGCATGCATAAAGGAAGTAAATAAATGTTCTGGGCAATGCAAAATAAGATCCGTGAATCATTATAAGCCACTGTGACTATGGTGTGAACTCTTACAGTAAAACTAGTACAATAAAATTAGTCCGTTAGTCTGATTCTTTAACAAGCATAATTGTCAGAGTGTTTGACACAACAAAACTAAATGACCTACCAAAGCGGCTATACATCATGAAAACTGGGTTACATTGACATATTTTTCATAGCTTTTTATTATGATAAAGATCAAGATCCATTTAGATACTTGACTACATGATTCAATTAACTAATGTGTTTCAGAAAATATCCAACAGCTGTAAAGAATCACACAATGAGAATCATAATTACCTATCAATATCTATGAATGGAGTTTTCCTGCTGACCTCCCACGCCAAGTTCTCTTGAGAGGCTAATGTGGCATAACAAGATGCAACTTTCTAGATCCGATTAAGCATGGCATATATGAAGTTTATTACATGATCATGACAAGACCGTTAAAAATACTGAATTGATAACGAAAGAGAAAGTGAAATAGTAATGTGTCTTAGTTCCAACATGTGAACGTTATCACACTGATCATAACATACAAAAGGCAACATATCAATGCTAATTAAAATCATCGATTCATATTAATTAATATACAAAGGAATTCCAATTCAAACAAAAATGAATTAAGCATGAAAGATACATTACAGGAACACAGTTTCAATCAGATAATAAGACAAAGCTGAAATATGTTCATATATTTCAGTTTCCCATTTTTGTAAATTAACTGATGTGTAAACTAAAGAGGGACTAAGAACTTAGATTGACCCCCAAATCGGTCGATGTCAATAAATATCTCCGAATGGATGGTGGAAATAGAATTAGCAGAGACTCTATCCTGGAGGCTGATGTGGTAAAAATAGTCAAGACTTTGGGAGGTTGATGTGGTAAAGATAGTCAAGACGTTGGGAGGCTGATGTGGTAAAGATAGTCAAGACTTCGGGAGGCTAATGTGGTAAACATTGTCAAAACTTTGGGAGGCTGATGTGGTAAAGATAGTCAAGACGTTGGGAGCCTAATGTGGTAAACATTATCAAGACTTTGGGAGGCTGATGTGGTAAAGATAGTCAAGACTTTGGGAGGCTGATGTGGTAAAGGTAGTCAAGACGTTGGGAACCTAATGTGGTAAACATTATCAAGACTTTGGGAGGTTGATGTGGTAAAGATAGTCAAGATTATGGGAGGCTAATGTGGTAAAGATAGTCAAGACTTTGGGAGGCTGATGCGGTAAAGATAGTCAAGATTATGGGAGGCTAATGTGGTAAACATTATTAAGACTTTGGGAAGAGGATGTGGTAAAGATAGTCAAGACTTTGGGAGGCTGATGTGGTAAAGATAGTCAAGATTATGGGAGGCTAATGTGGTAAACATTGTCAAAACTTTGGGAGGCTGATGTGGTAAAGGTAGTCAAGACGTTGGGAGCCTAATGTGGTAAACATTGTCAAAACTTTGGGAGGCTGATGTGGTAAAGGTAGTCAAGACGTTGGGAGCCTAATGTGGTAAAGATAGTCAAGACTTTGGGAGGCTGATGTGGTAAAGATAGTCAAGACTTTGGGAGGCTGATCTGGTAAAGATAGTCAAGACTTTGGAGGCTGATGTGGTAAAGATAGTCAAGACTTTGGGAGGCTGATGTGGTAAAGATAGTCAAGATTATGGGAGGCTGATGCGGTAAAGATAGTCAAGACTTTGGGAGGCTAATGTGGTAAACATTATCAAGACTTTGGGAGGCTGATGTGGTAAAGATAGTCAAGACTTTGGGAGGCTGATGTGGTAAAGATAGTCAAGACTTTGGGAGGTTAATGTGGTAAAGATAGTCAAGACTTTGGGAGGCTAATGTGGTAAACATTGTCAAGACTTTGGAGGCTGATGTGGTAAAGAAAGTCAAGACTTTGGGAGGCTGATGTGGTAAAGATAGTCAAGACATTGGGAGGCTGATGTGGTAAAGATAGTCAAGACTTTGGGAGGCTGATGTGGTAAAGATAGTCAAGACTTTGGGAGGCTGATGTGGTAAAGATAGTCAAGACTTTGGGAGGCTGATGTCGAACAATGTCAAAATCGCCCTGTAACCTGGCTTGTTTTATAGATAAAGTATCATAAATTTGTAGCACTGTGGCGTTAGTATAGGCGGTTCAGTTTATGCAAAATTATCATCGTTTTCAGACTACTTTTTCTTTTATTTGATAATTTCGGATAGTATGAATACATGAAACAAAGTTACACCCCTTTTTAGTTGCATCCAACATCGTATTAAGAAAATATATAGCGCCGAGCAGAATATAATTGTTGTGGTGTTTCTTTTAATATATCACCAACAGCTATTCTTTAAATTTGTAGACTATTACTACTACTATGACAATGAAATATCCGGGATATAATTTGTGCTTACATACATTTACATATAATAACAGATGTCGTTATGGCTCATCGATTTCTAGGTCAATACAAATATTTTCCAGCATTCACAACAAGTTCAAAACAAGTTCAAGAACCAGTTTAAACATAATAAATTTAATGGTTTAATTCCTATAGAAAGAGCTTCGGAAAGTTTTGCAGACACAACGATTTGTTTGTTTTAGGTTTTTGTTTGTCTTGTCTATGTGCTGTATCTGCCTTTGAAAAAGGCTAATTAACTTTAAGAGTCGAATGCGCTCAGGCAAGTTGGATACTAATTCTGCACTGTTCGGTGTCAACACACACACACACACACACACACACACACACACACACACACACACACACACACACACACATATATATATATATATATATATATATATATATATATATATATATATATATATATATATATATATATATATATATATATATATATATATATATATATATATATATATAATACTCGCTTGGCGAGGGTAGGTTTTAATGCGAAATGAAATGGTACAAAATAATCCAGACTCGAACGGTATATTTTTTCCAATTTATAGTCAATCCCAGGTCTTTAACTTGCGCGAAAGAAAAGTGTTCATCTTCACGACTCGTACTGCCCGAGGTGTTGTCTGTCTCAAGAACTAGAGTAGGAATGCTAGAAGCTTTTGGTTACTATGGCGGGGAATTGATATCAATACTCGTGAAACACGCGAATCGTGCACGTCGATCGCATATATATATATATATATATATATATATATATATATATATATATATATATATATATATATATATATATATATATATATATATATATATATATATACATACATACATACATACATACATACATACATACATACATACATATATATATATATATATATATATATATATATATATATATATATATATATATATATATATATATATATATATATATATATATATGATAGGTTGTGATCTACGTTCCTCAGCTAAATTCATAACATTTGACAATTTAGACGTGCTCCGCATTCCACAGCCACGTATACAATTCTTAACGTCTGAGACGTTGTGATGCACGTTCCAAAGCTGCGTAGATAACACTTAAAATATTTAAGTCCTGATAAATATCAGACAGAAAATGTCTGCCTTTTTATTTTAAAGTTAACAACACTTTAAACGTCTGTTGAATTAAGACAATCTGATTTCGATTAAGACATGCTGCTGAACGATCTTCTGTCATTGGTTTGGATAAGCCCTCTAGAAGTATCATTATCTATCATTATCTATCATCAAATCTAATGATACTCTACACAGTCTAGCCTAAAATAATCGAAGATTATTCTTCAAATTAAGACAACAACGGAGAATGGCCACACACTGAGGATTTTGCTACGACGATGAAATGTTCCAAAATAGATTGGAAAAGTTACCTGAATAGTTGATTAACCGAGGGTACGACAAAGACCTGACTGCGGAGGCAACACGAAATGCTAAACATCGAAACGTCAGTGACATACTAAAATATAAAGAGACGTTTAAGGTTACAACCCCAAGGAAGGCAAAATCACCCATAAATACTGGCCCATTTTGGAATCTTGTTACACGATCAATTAAACTCCCCCGAACAACCACTTAGTAGCCATCCGCCGGCCAAAAAAGCAACACAAAATGATCAATCTTCACATATCTAATTGGTTGACAAATGAAGCTGGAAAGAAGGCCAGTTGCCTAACACCTGTCTTCACCTGTCTCACCAGTCTTCACACTTTAAGTGATGTAACACTAATGTCAACTGCTCACAACCACAACTGGATTTCCGAAAGCAGGAGAAAATGGATCTTACTTTATACGTTTCCTCAGATAACTGAATTCAAGCGGCTTAAACCAGAAAGCGGAATAAAGACAAATAGAATAATCTGTTCATTTAAAGAATTCTTTCATTTTACTCATTATTCACTCATTCACCTATAAATACTACTAAACTTGATACATTGAATATTGTTACGGTTACGCTAATTTACATAAAATCTGATGTTGACATGGTTTATCCACTTGTACATCGATATAAACTAATATACATCATCAGTTAAAATGGAACAAACTAGTCGAAATATCAAAAAATGTCAGGCTTCTATTCCGGTTGAAATAGTCCTATGAGCATTTGTAATTTCAAAACATTTTGTGTTTATCGTCAGTTTTGTTTGTGTTTGCGTTTTTAAAAGACTCGAGGGTCGAAAACGCTCGGGCAAGATTTGCACATGTCGTTCTTAGTTTATTGCAAAAGCGAGACAAGAACAAAACAAACAAATCGTAGTTACTTCTTCATTATTATTGCGTAATTCAATGGAAGACCCCCAAGTTAAACCTTGCCACTTATTTCCGTTGTCTGTTTTGCCTCCACATTCTTGAGTAGTGACATTTAAGCAGATCTCGCGTAGAGAGAGAGAGAGAGAGCGAGACCTCAACGTAAAGTGACAGTTAAATAGGTTGATATTCATACAAATCTCGCCAAGAGAGAAAGAGCGAGACATCAACTTGAATATAGAACAGTATCTCAGAAACACGGTACTGTGATCAACAATGTCAGCTCTCTCTCTCTCTTTTGTAAGTAAAATGCTCTATTCGGATTTTACTGTTTCGATCGTTGGAAAATTAATAACGATTTCGTATGCATATGGTACCGGTCACATGCTTTTGAACATTTTCATAAATGTAATAAATCAACGTTGTAATGATTGGCTCTAGAAATGAAATATTCTGTTTAAATAAACGACAAGGCGCCTTTCCAAGAAGTGCAGATGCCAAAGTGAGGGATATTTGATGTCCATTATCACCCTTGGGTGAAAAATTCCCTTGGAGACAATACGACATGCTGATGTTGAGCGATGACAAAGTAATCTTATATAGACAGGTCATGATATATGAAGTGGTCGCGTTACGTTAAAAATCCATCAAGTTAAAAAAATGATTGAGGAATGTCTGCGAATTATATTGTCCTCTTTAAACACGTTTTTTTTATTATTTATCCAAACCACTATATAGCATGTGGTTGAACTTTCAAATAAATGATAGCGCAGATTACCTGGTGATAGATATGATGCTGGTAAAACATCTCAAAGTTGGTAAATTTAATTTTTCTGCTCGTCTATCCCGTAATAAAGAAACGTACAAATAATCACTAGGGAAACAAATTATCGCAGCATGCCAGACGCTGAAAAAGGCTCTAAGCTATAGATATTAAATATTGAAAACTAAAACATGACCGCTGAGAAACGATTTCTGGGTGCTAAGACAAAACCTCAACAACATGAAACATCAAAGATGATCGATGAAGTACGAAGAAAACTTTAATCATTCCCGTCACTCTTTAATGAAGATACCTAAATATGTCAAAGATGTATTGGAAGCATGCGCTACAAATATAGTACATATGATTAATGTACACAAACTACCTTGTCATAACCTTTGCAGGCTGTCATACAGTCAGTTGTTTAAGTACCTTTTTAATAATGGACTATATCATGATCACGTGTTTTCATATTGAAATGCCAATATGTTGAGGTATATTAACGATGAACTAAATAATGTTAACGTATTCTCCTATTGAAATGTCATTTAGTTTTTGATTGGAACTATTCCCTACAGAATGATTTCGGTAAAAGTTTAAATTCATGTGTAATGTCAGACCTGTGTAAATAGTGGAGGAAGAACCCGTGAACCACCAATCCACTAAAAGCTACTGGCAAGATTTCTCTCGTATCCACATTGGTCGAACCCGAGACTCGAACTCAAGTGAATAGCGGTGCGATGTTAGAGATAGGTCACTCGGTGCTCCTTAAGGGCTTTAAGTCATCAATATTCCTTGTGATACCTATTTCCACCAACAGTTTGTATCTTTGTCAAGCATGTCCCTAGTTGTGGGAATAAAACATTGAAATATTCAGTATCCAATTATCTAGGGTAATAGGGTTCACTTTCGTCCATCGTCAATGCATTAATCAGTACGAAAGCCCGCGTGATGTGCCGCATTTGGATGAATGGAGTAAAGGTATTTAAATGAGTGCTAGTGTTTACAAGACCATATTTCTTACATATAGAGACCAAAACGGTAATTTGTATGAATCTTCCTTATTTCAGGGATGACCATTATATTTGGACTTGGTGTTTTCGCGCCATTATCGTGGTCATTCTGAAGTGCCATAAATACAACTCTCTTAACAATCAAGCACGTTTCTTTGAGTGCCACAACTTCAAGATCGAAAATTCAGTTAAATCATATCCTCGAAAACTAAAAAGAAAGTACTGCTGCCTTTGCGGCGATCGTCGTGGAAAGAAGTGTGATAAACGTGTCTTTACATAAAGCAGAGTTTGGATTTGACCATTGAAACTTTCATTTTGCTACATGCGCTCTTCATTTTTTCTTTGGAAAAATGACGAATAATTCCGTTTTCGGGCCAACAGGTGGAAAATTTAGGAACGAGAACGAATGCAAAAATTATATAGCTTTAAGGGCAAGCGTAAGGAAGATATGATGGTTTTTGTAATTTGTTTAAAGAACAAGAAATTGATATTAATCCGATCAATGTAAGTAATTACGGATGCATGACGTCTACTGCAACAACCTAAAAACCATATATGATACAATGACTGTCATAATGACAAATATAGATACGTCATTTGGTTATGTGGAGACAGTTATATAGTACAATGGGATAGATACGTCATTTGGTTATGTGGAGACAGTTATATAGTATAATGGGATAGATACGTCATTTTGGTTATGTGGAGACAGTTATATGGCATAATGGGATAGATACGTCATTTGGTTATGTGGAGACAGTTATATGGCATAATGGGAGAGATACGTCATTTGGTTATGTGGAGACAGTTATATGGCATAATGGGAGAGATACGTCATTTGGTTATGTGGAGACAGTTATATGGCATAATGGGAGAGATACGTCATTTGGTTATGTGGAGACAGTTATATGGCATAATGGGAGAGATACGTCATTTGGTTATGTGGAGACAGTTATATGGCATAATGGGAGAGATACGTCATTTGGTTATGTGGAGACAGTTATATGGCATAATGGGAGAGATACGTCATTTGGTTATGTGGAGACAGTTATATGGCATAATGGGAGAGATACGTCATTTGGTTATGTGGAGACAGTTATATGGCATAATGGGAGAGATACGTCATTTGGTTATGTGGAGACAGTTATATGGCATAATGGGAGAGATACGTCATTTGATTATGTGGAGACAGTTATATGGCATAATGGGAGAGATACGTCATTTGGTTATGTGGAGACAGTTATATGGCATAATGGGAGAGATACGTCATTTGGTTATGTGGAGACAGTTATATGGCATAATGGGATAGATACGTCATTTGGTTATGTGGAGACAGTTATATGGCATAATGGGATAGATACGTCATTTGGTTATGTGGAGACAGTTATATGGCATAATGGGATAGATACGTCATTTGGTTATGTGGAGACAGTTATATGGCATAATGGGATAGATACGTCATTTGTTTATGTGGAGACAGTTATATGGCATAATGGGATAGATACGTCATCTGGTTATGTGGAAACAGTTATATGGCATAATGGGATAGATACGTCATCTGGTTATGTGGAGACAGTTATATGGCATAATGGGATAGATACGTCATCTGGTTATGTGGAGACAGTTATATGGCATAATGGGATAGATACGTCATTTGGTTATGTGGAGACATATATATATATATATATATATATATATATATATATATATATATATATATATATATATATATACAGTTATATAGTATAATGGGATGAAGAGTGATAGTTTTACGATACAAGCAGTCACAAAATGGTACATGGTTTGGTTCACCTAAAATAAATAAAAATCCAAATACAATAAATATAAAATAAAAAATCCACAAAGACACTTAAGGTGTACCGTTAAAAAAATGATCTGGTATTTTGTAACTTGCAAACATTAAAATTAATGACTGTAAAATATATTTAAAAAGTCAGTAATTTAACAAATTTAAAACTAGAAACAAGCAAAGATTGTTAATTTAATTAAAGTTATAAATCACAAAAATATAAATTCAGTTGGAACCTGCCATTATGTGATTTTCAATATTTCACAAAATAAATTTGCATAATGTTGCGATGATGATAAAATATAATTAGTAGATATAATCGATACACTTACATATGGCTTGAAAAACAAATTATATCCCAGCCTTTGTAGCATTTTATTCTTTCTAAATTTTCTTGTAATTTTCATCTAGCTTTCTGTCTTTGCTGCTGATACTGTGTGATTTTCCTCTAACACATTTGCTGTACACTTATTCTATGTGGAATAAAATACGATAATAAGTTTAACATTTTCGTAAAGATCTTTTCATATTTTTTGCACCACAAACCACGTAGATATTACCTAATTTCCTCCAAAAAATGCTAACATGGTTAGGTTGGATGGTTTGGTTTGCATGTTTCAAGTTCGAAGTTCTATTTTGCGATATTATACTGTAAATTCCATATGCAACACCATCGATTATTTCATTAAGACAGTTTCTGGTTTGTATTTCTTTCAGTATTTTTTAAGAAAGATAATCTGTTGATGTTAAGTACTGTATTGTTCGTTTTCTTCTTATTTTAAAACCACATTTTTCTTGTCTATTCGGTACACTTTCCAGAAATATTATCTGAAACTCTTTCGCATTCGAAAATCTAAAAGTTAGCATATAAAAAGGGTTTGCCGTCCAGGTTTGTTAGTTCGTCATTACGTGCACTGTATTTATTGTAAACATTAAAGATTGTATTTGGTTGTTCTGAATATTTACCAGAGCATTAGATTCAAAATTAGTGTACATTTTGTGAACATCAAAGCTTTATTTTGTGTTTATTTATATGTGTATGTCTTGAAGAAAATTCGCATTGTTCTATCTGTTCCATGTAATCCATAATTCTGAATGCCTCGTACAATCAAATCGTAAAGAATGGCAATGCGTATAAAGGTATTTTCACAACACCGCTACTATATTAAAAAAATACTGCAGATTCGCAACGGTATTATAACTAATACTACACATCCGCAACGATATTATAAATAATACTGCAGAATGTGTGCATTACAATTTAACTACTCCCAAGCCCCAGTCAGCGATTCCGACTCTCTAAATACATATAACAACTCAAGGTTGAATAAATAACAATGTTATTAAGTATAAAATGATAAATTCAAATCATTTCCTGGAAATAAATCTTCAGTTTCAAATGTCAATAACAACCTGAACGTAAAGCTTCATGTCTATACTGTTTTTACTAGCCTGGTTAACCAAATGCCTAATTACTCTTAAATTCGTCACACGACAGTTAATGTCCTATTCTGAGAGAGTCTCGATTGAAAAGGTTGGTCCTGGTACCCATCTGCTACTAATTTATCTTCTTTGCCCCTTCTTTCCTCTATCTCCTTCTGAACTTTGTGCCTCTTGTGTGCAACCTGGGAGTTTACTCGGCTTCCATCTCCTTCCTCCTGTTTAGAGCGCATTTAAATGGCATGTAGTATCACATCAAGGTGTTCTGCACCCACGACATATTTCCATTGTTGGACAAGATGCGGCACGAGTAATTAATAAGGAAGAAAATATATTTGAGAAACTCGGAGTTAGCTAAGTTTCCTTAAGAAACAACGGATATCAAGAACCATCTGAGGATAATATTCTTGAATTTGAACCAAATCATTTGGCACGTGCATATCATCGTTTGATGAAATTTGTATGGGACATTATCAAGATATAGATAGTCGTTTTCAAATAAGACAACTCGATTTCCAATATATATATATATATATATATATATATATATATATATATATATATATATATATATATATATATATATATATATATATATATATATATCTTACGTTTTGCTGGAACATCTTAATTTAGTTAGACAATCTGATCGTTATAGTTTCAAACTCGCGTGAGCGTGAATATTTCTAATTACAGAACAGCTCAGCGACAAAACAATGTTACTTGAAAGTGCTGGTCAATGAGAATCATTGATGCCCCAATAGAGAACATGTAATTAAATCGCTCATGATATTATAAATGTTCTACAGTCACAATAATAGCACTGACGTTTCGTCAGGAAAGCAAATTACAATCCATGCAAGCAAGTAAATGATGAATTAAAATAACATTAAAAATATCAGATTGCTAGTGGTGGTCAAAACAAATTATCAATAACCACAAAACAGGCTTCATGCTCTGCGTCACTTAGCACCATCTCGTATGAGCACTCAAGGAGCTTCCTTTAGAATCTTGTTTTAACCAGTCCAAATTCCCTACTTTAAACGAGTTAAGTCTCTAACTGGCTTATAGCTAAATCTCCTTGTTCAACACAGGCTTCCCGCTCTGCGTCAGATACCACGGCTCTAACCTTCGAGAGCTAGCAGCGTACTAACGTTTCTGTGTACGTATACGAATACGATTTGCTCATTGCCTGCCTAAATGACAAATGATAAGCCCCTCCAAATGGAGGATTAAGCCTATCGTTTGATTTTCTTCCCGTCAAGGTTTCTTTACACCTACACGAAATATCCGACCTATGCCCTTCGGCAATTGCCCAGCTATCATTATCATCAGTCTCTTGACCTAGTGTGGTCGTCGAGGCGCTGTGCTTCTGAACATGTGACAAGTTCTCTCCACTTGTCTCGATCATGTGGCAATACCTGTGTCTCTGCACAACGTTTCCAGATCCATTCTGTGATGTCAGTCCACTCTTCTCTGTCTACCTGTCCGTCTGTCATACATGACTGTTGGTGATAGACTGTTTGCCCTAGTGTCATGACTATACCATGTCCGCTTTCTCTTTGCGACGGTGGTGAGGAGGTCTTCATATTGGCCTGCTGTGCATCTGATGGTGTTACGCACTTCTTCATTTGTGATGTGGTCCATGTAAGAGAAGCCAAGGATGGTTCGTTAGCATCTCATTTCATGTGCTTGGACTCTTGGTTCTAATTCTGCTGTCAGGGTCCAGGTCTCACATGAATTCAAAACGATTCAGATGGTTATTGCTCTCGATAGTCTGATTTTAGTTTTCTGACATATTTTTGTCTCTCCAAATGGGTCTTAGATTTGACATAACTGCCTTTGTTTGTGCTAATAGTTACAAAATGTCTGCTCTTGATCCCCCTTCGGTGATTATAGAACCAAGATATTTGAACTGACTCGTCGCTTCCCTTTTCTGTTATCTGACTGTAATCTTAGTTGAGATTTGTTTGCCACTATTTGTCATCAGCTTTGTCTTCTTTAACTCAATGTCGTATTGGGAGATGTTTCATCCAGGTTCTTCAATAAGATGGCAAGCTCATCTTCACTGCCTGCCAGCTCATCAATATTGTCTGCAAAGTGAAGGTTGGTGATGTTACGCCCTCCACTTCTGGTTGTCCCGAAGTGGTTTTCCAGGACTTCGCTCATGATGTGCTTGAAGTAGATGTTGCAAAGCGTTGGTGACAGGAGACGGCATTGACATACTCCAACTATTGTCTGGAACCAGTCCACCACAGAACATTGAGCAATTACTGCACTGGTAGCCTTGGCGTATAGCTGCGTGATTGTATTTTGCAGCTTTTGACCCATGTTGTACCTCGTCATTGTGGCCCACAATGCCTCGTGCCACACTCTATCAAAAGCCTTTTTGAAATCTATGAAGACATGATGGATGTCTTATTGATGTTAAGAATACTTTTCACACAGAATCCTAATACCGAATATTTGTTCTGGTGTGCTTCTTCCACTACGGAACCCTGTATGTTCTGCAGCGATTTTTTCTACTGTTTGTGGTTTCAGTCTGTTCAATCTGATCTTCGGCATAACCTTACTACATTGCTGATCGAACGGATATATATGTAATTTCGGCACACCTGGAGGTTGCCTTTATGGATGGTGTTATAATCAGTGACTGTGTAAACTGTGTTGGCCATTCAAATGTCTGCCAGATCTTGTTGCAGACTTTTGTTAGTAGGCCTATCCCTGATCCCCCCACCCATTCTTGATAAGTTCAACTGGTATTTGTCTACTCCAGCTGCCTTTCCATTCTTCAGTGCTCTTATTGTTGACAACATCTCTTGTTTGAGAATGGGTTATCATCATCATTTGATTATCTTTGCACTTGAAGCACCTCCGGGTCTCCTGTGGACTGATGGTTGTAGAGGTCTTTGCAATGCTCAGTCCAACTCTCTGCAATTCACTCGCTTATATGGGGCATTTTCCATGTTGGTCTTGAATGGTATTGATTCATAGTTGCTTCTGTCTGGTGAGGTCCTTCATAATTTGGAATGTCAAAATGCTGTTATTCTTTATCAGACTGCTCTCTATTTCTGTGTACTTGTGTCCAATCCAATCGTAGTTTGCTTTATTTAAGTTTTTTGTTTGCTTTTATTCTTGTTTATATCTAGGTACTCTATTGCACCTGTTGTGTGTCGCGTGTCTCTTAGGTCTCGTCGGACATCACATATCATCAGAATCTCTTCTGTAACCCACTGTTTTTCTTTGGGCGATGGAAACCAATGATGTTCTTGGCAGCTTCTGTCATGTGTTGAAAATGTCTGACATTACCTTAACATCAAGATGGGCGGGTGCATCCATTTGCCGAGAAGATAAATCATCTGCCACTGACCATGATATGCAAAGGATTAATGAATACTTGTTTATGTGTCTGTCTGTTGCTCGTTAAAGATATATTTCGTGGCATCTGAATTCTGAATTCATCTTATATCCACATGAATAAAACATGTTTGGTAATCCTTCCACACAATTTCGCGTTGGATAAAGTGGAATTTTTAAAAATAAACTTAAGCCTGTTTTGTGGGTACGTCATAATGAGGTAGACTATACAGGTCATATGCTACAAACAGAAACAATTAATCAAACAATTTCTAAAATTTAAAATCAGATTTCTCTGTGTAGCAAGACATCGCCCCAAAAGCTACCTGATTGATAAGTACCAAAACCTAAATAATATTAGCTCTCTCTCTCTCTCTCTCTCTCTCTCTCTCTCTCTCTCTCTCTCGGTACTGTCATGGCCGAACTCAGTATATTTTGCATTCGGGTGGTCAGGATATTGTACAGGGGGAAGGGGTCAGGCGGTCACGGCCGGGAGAGTTAGTATAGTAAGCAGTCTGAAACTAAAGCAAACATTTCCTAAGCGTTTTGAACAGAATCGTGTGACATTTTCAGCTTCATTTGCATGATTAATCTTGTCGGAATATATATATATATATATATATATATATATATATATATATATATATATATATATATATATATATATATATATATATATATATGCAGCATGATTAACAGTGGTTGTCACGTGACCTCCTTAACCTATGCTGCAGGCACCCGAGAGTCGCTGTATGTTTCGTGATGGATGTTGATTAGGTATGGCGGTTTCATCAAAGGCCCGTGCTAAAATAACGCTTGTACATTATCAATTATTCCGATTTTACCAACCTCTAAAGCATGTATAGAGACTTAAAGGATTCAGCTTGCCTTAGTAACCTTTAATATATTGAAGAGACGAGAAATATAGGTAAACGGTTTCGAACATCCAAAGTTTTCCGTTAATTCTTGGGTAAGTACAATCTGGAACGGAAACGTTTTAACGCAGTAGCAGGGAGGAACCTTTATGAAAGTATGAATCATTTCTTCATTTATTTCGTATATTTTAAACAGAGCTATCACTTCATGCTATTTTCCCCTAGGCGTCTCTCTTATGCGATTTGTCGAGAAACCGTTTGATAAAAACTCGTGAGCAAAAGGGTTACAGTTAAAACAGAAACCGCACTCTTATAGGTTCTTAGAGATTCGACTACTGTTTACGAATGCCACAACATTCGTAAAGATAACACATTTACAACAGTAGATATCATGAACAGGAACGTCTTTCTAAGACAAGTCTGACTTCATTCTCTTGGGTGTTGAAACAGTTACGATAAGAGAAGCATTAGTTGGTGATAGATTAGAAGCGACAATGTATGGCAAATTACACAAGCCTTTCATATAGGCGTTGTATTATCAGCATTGGTATTATGTTAACATCAAGCAAGTGTCTTGCAATAAAATATTTAACCATCCATGCAATAACGCTAAAAGCATTCGTATATCAGATGAAGCATAATGCTGGTTCCATCGATCAAACTATTCCTATCTCAGATTAATAAGGATATTGATGTCATCGATCAAACCATTCATGTCTCAGATTAATAAGGATATTGATGTCATCGATACAACCATTCATATCTCAGATTAATAAGGATATTGATCTCATCGATACAACCATTCATATCTCAGATTAATAAGGATATGGATCTCATCGATCAAACCATTCATATCTCAGATTAATAAGGATATTGATCTCATCGATACAACCATTCATATCTCAGATTAATAAGGATATGGATCTCATCGATCAAAACCATTCATATCTCAGATTTATAAGGATATTGATGTCATCGATACAACCATTCATATCTCAGATTTATAAGGATATTGATGTCATCGACCAAACCATTCAAGGCACAATAGCGCAGAGTGTCTGTAATTTTGTGAATGTCACAGGTCATGTAACTAATGAATGTGTCGACTTATAAGCTGAAATAATTCACAAAAACGTTTGTGAGATTCATTTAGGTAATTGATAAATAAATGAGAGAAAATGAATTTTTGTGGGGGCCCGCTTTTAATAAAACTTGTATTTCACGAAATGTTACGGAAGCCGCACGTGACCACAAAAACCTATACGTCATCATCGTCCAGTGGGCGGGTTATGAGTCACGTGATTCTAATTTAAATACCTCCTATAAACAAAATGGCGGACACACGAGACAGTCAAACACGTAAATGTCGCCCGCACTTGTTGCTTTCTGAGACGAAACGTCAAAAAACTGTCAGAGACACCGAACGGGACTTGTCAAGGATTCGTCATAGGGACCAGTTTTTTCGATGATGAGCAATAATGGAAGAGTTAGGACTGGCATCAGACACTGAAATGGTGAAGTTGTTCTTGCACAGGTAGACCAATGTCTGTTTTTATATGTTGATATACATTAGTTTCCCCAGAATCAAGTGCCTGTGATGTCTGTGTATAAGTGTTCTCCACTTTTCAATATCTTGTTCCTACTGTATGGTTCAAAGCACACTGTTTTATACAATGTTTGCACAAGGACGTGATTTGCTTTGTAATATTCCCAAAATAGATGTGATCAGCTGATCAATAAAAGACAATATTTTACATCCGTGACTGCATTGTGTGTATTGTATGTTGGGATGGAATATTATTTTTTTTATAACAGCGTGCTCATAAGGTCATTTTGTACATATGTCAGTTATCTTCGTGAGACAGGTTTTTATAAATTCGGCGAGGGAACTTAGATACATTTTACAAGCGTTATCAGTATTTATATCATCTCTCTCCATCACATACACGCACCTTAGGCTAATGTGACATGCACATTACTTGCATACAAGTTTAACAAATAATACATGTTTAATGTTGAACTGATCCAGTAAAATGTTGATCTCATGCCTATGATAGGCTGAATGCTAAGATTTTATTGTACAACTACTTACTAGTAAATTTATTTTAAAGCACATTATTGACGACAGTTACAAAAGGATATCTAGTCATGATAGAAAAGGATATTATAATGCGACCAGAATATATAGCTGGCAGGTTGTTACTGTATCAGTTATTGTTCTGAGCTGCAATCAAGCAAGTTTTATTTGTGTCAATTTTTTTTTAGATCTGTTATTATGTATCCTTGCTAAAATTAAGTATTTCAGTTCTAAGTGTTTAACAAAAATCGCAAAGAAACAGATTTCAAATATAATTATAATACAAATGAATATTTATTACATATTTTTAGTTACGAAGTTACAAAGAATACAATCGATTATCCAAAGCATGCAGAATCACTGTTCAGTACATCTTCATGCTTCACATGCTTTTACGACATACAGAGAGAATGAAGACACCTTCAATAAGTGCTATTGAGTCAGGAAGGTAAAAATTAAAAATTTCTTGCAGAATTTTCTTTTTTGGGGGAGTGGTTTCTATAGTTGCTATGTTACTGAAAACAATAATGTAACAAATACAATGCTGATAGAAGGACATTTTTAAAACTTTTTCAGCAGGTTGAGTCCCCACTTCATACTTTTCTTAGTTTGAGCTAGAATAATAAAAATACCATGGATTTTACTTTCTCAGAAGTGGGATAGGGTGCCTCAAGTTCAACTGCTACCTGATGCATGGAAAAAGGCTATGTTTACTGTAATTGTTTTGATTAGGCAAAAAAGTTCCAGTATACTGTGCTGGCTAACCCAACTGTTTTTCCTCCACCGTCCACTTCTCTTACTACAGGTAAATGAATACTTTGAGAACCAGTGATTGTATACTTTGAAATTGTGATTACATATCACATATGCTTTCTTTATGCTGTTTCCCATTTATAGCTATGTCCCACATGCAGTTCTTGCTAATACCCTCTTTGCATCTATCCACTTTGTTCATGCTGAATGCACATATGACATTTAATTTAAAACAAAATATTGCGATAATTATAAGATGCCATATCTCAATAATTGATTTTAATTGTATGTATAAGAAGTAAATTTCATCTATGTTAAAATGAGCCACATGTATCTGGTGTACAAATGATGGGAGCTGATATCAGTAATTTTGAAGACAATGGGCAAATATAGTCAATATACGTTTTTAATAGCTTCTTAAAATTCAGTACTCTATTGCAGTGAACATAATTAAATAACTCATTATGAATAGGTGTTTATTATACCTAGAATTCATTGTATTCACCTTTTTTAATACTTAGAACATGGTGTAAAGTTGTATTTTTTTTTAAAGGTTAATAACGAAGTCCTTAAAAAAATGACATTTAATTTTATACATATTAAAAGGCTGCAGGTTTAATACCACCCCACCCCTGGTGAGACTGTATCAGCTGCCATGGTCTCTCCTTGGAAAGAGCACTAAGCTTGGATTTCCTCAGAAGCATAGAGCCAATAAAGTGTTGAAAGTGCTATAAAAATACCAAAAGAAAACCTTTGACAAGAAACTGAAAGCAAAAGAGAAAAAAAACAATACCTGGCCCTCAAAAAATATGTTAGAAAGTGAGCAAGTCATTAGCTGAATATTACTTAAGCTGGACATCACAGATTATACATTTTTATTTCAGAGGCCAAAATTATTTTTCTATCTAATATTTTGGACGGAAAGTCTATCACAGTCATATTAAATAATTTGTATGAGTTTTTGTGTGTTTGAGAGAGAAATGTAGATTCGCATTTCACCAGTGAAATTTAACTTTAAATTTATTTTCCAAATATATTTTATTGTATTTTATTGGATATAGCAGTGGTTCACAAAGTGGGGGGTTATGAGGGGTGGGATTACTGAGGGGGTGCTAATGCTGAATAATGCTGTCTCAAGTAGTACTTTGGAGATAGGACAAATAAGAACAAAAACAACCCCTCCTTAGGAATTCGTCATGAGGCTCAAATATTGGGTGAAAACTCAATATAGTTTAACATATGGGAATGCTGGTAACACAAGTTAAAAAAATAAAATTTTCTTTAAAATAGTTATCAGCGCTGTTACAACTAAAAAAGTAGCAGATGGTCCGTCTACCCCTGCAAAGAAACGAAAACATATCCCCACATCAGGGAGCTTATTCAGAAAGCCCTCATCTGTCGACAAGCAGGTCATGAGGAGAAGAGAACTTAAGGAAGATGGTCCCAGGAGAATTAGCAGAAACCTGCACCTCAAGAACCACCATCATCTCAAGCTTTGCTGAAGGAGAAGATCTTTCGATTTTAGCTATGTAATATATGAAAGGTTTCTGATATATGGATGTGTCTGCTAAGGCAGATTACACTTTATATACAGTGATGTAAATATCAGTTGTTGAAAACAATGTATAATGTATCTTCAAGTGCTGAAAACTTGTGTATTGATAATATATGACCTTACCCACATTATTTATTGGCAGAATCGACTTGTGTTTAAAAACATCTGAATGGAAGCATTATTGTTTGATGGGATATTATGTGCAGTTACAACAAAACAAAGAATGATGTCAAATGATTATGTATTCATTTATATATAAATTTATGCCCGTAAGAAGTGTTCAAAAAAAGTTCAGGCAAGCCGGGAGGTAATGAAACCAGTGTATTGTCCAAAAGCATCTGGATATTTAATTTATCACGTATCCGCCAGACACAGCAAGAGGGAATGACACTTCTCTGTCCAGACCCCAGTCTTCCATGCTGCCATAGTATGAACTGCCTAAAGGCAGCATGCCTGTTCGCGCTCATCAAGTCAACTTCTTCATCAAGTACAAGAACATCCCGCTGGTACATCCTGGCCAAGGCAAGTACAGCCTCATCAAGGATTAGAACTTGAAAATCCTGAAAAATTATATTAAAATACATAATAGTAACATGCATCTTTTATCAGAAAATTCCAATGTAAAATAAATACGGCTAAAAAGACTGCAACGTTTTTAGTTTGACATGGGCGCTGAGTGTTCCATCGCAACCAGAACTGATATTATGTGCATGGGGAGCATTTCAAGCAGTCAGAGACACCTGCATTGGGATCAAATAGGAGTAGCTGATTGCAGATGAAGATATAATCTTATCTTTCTATCATCATCAGCTTAGATTTGTTTAGCATAGTGAGGTACCCACATTGAAACCAGGTAATGAATAGGATCTACTTGATGAGAATCAATAGTAAAAAAAACAACTTATCATTTGCTTATGTGTGCATCTCTGTTTTTGTTTTTTGGATGGCTTACAATTTTAAAATTCATTCACAGTGATTGCAAAGAAATAATCCAAGCATGTCTCATTTTGTAAGAAGTCTCGCTAAAATTTATGAAACATTATACGTTAAAAAAACTCTTAAGCATATCAAGAATAATGCATTAAACAACAATGCGCATTATAAACAAAAGTGTATACATTCATTACCGGCAAAAGTAATATACAGTGATGTCGCTCACAACACATCTTTTCCAGGTCAGTGGGCATCTCCCTACATTTTCCACCCACACACACCAATCTAGCAATCCTGTGTCGGGGGATGGGTGATAACCACCACACTGCCTTGATCCTGGCTCTAAAACATTAAAGACCAGGCTTGGGTGGAACCGCATCATCTGTAGAAAACGTTCCCTCAGCCGGTCTGGCTCCACATTTATTATGATCTATACATATTTTGGCATGCATCATATTTAATACAGAAGAATTAAAGCGTAGTCATTATTTTACAAGGCTTAAATAGATATATGAATTTTAACAGGTCTAAAAATAAAAATTATAAATGTATTACTTAAATTGGAAAAGGGGCAGGTTGACCTTGACAGTATCAAATATTTGTTGTGTATGTGACTAGTATAGATCACTTCAACCTATATATGACATGATTTTAGCTAGTTTATATTTTGATTATCACAGGAATTTATTTACTTCACTCTGTATTTTGCTACATATGGTTACTTGAACTCCTAAACAAATAGCCCTATATTATCAGTAAGTATAGTGACTATCATAGACAAAATAGATGACATGTATTATGTAAGGCGGCCATATAAATGAGGTGGCCTCTGTATTTTCAATGGTATCTGTGCATGGTTTTTCTTATCAAATGATATTGGGGTGGGTTGGTGAGTAGCAACAAAACGTAAAGCAGTTTAAACACATTGTTTGGTAAAATAATCCTTCAATAGAAGTATGCATTTTGTAAGTTATGCAAAACACTTCTCACATGTATATATTAGAGTCTTTGCCAAGTACCAAACATTTTTAAATGTGTATCAATATTTGTTTTGCAAGGTATAAATAAACAATTACCCTCATTCTTGTCTGAACTATGTGTAGAGCTTGGTCAGCTCTGTTTTCAGGCTGCACTGCATGTCGTCTTCCTCTTCCCCCTCTGGTTCTTGCTCCACTCCTCATCCTTCCTCTCTCTCTTAAAGGTCGCTCCGGACCTGAGCTTGAAAGTAAGCTGATTTCAGTCTAGGTAATAACAAAATTTCTACAATTGAGTTTATCATTTGGTGGGTATCTTCTGTATTACATATTAAAATTACTACCTTAGTCCAGTTGTCTCTGTAGTGTATTTTTATATGTAAAATTAATTTCATAATTATACAAGTAATATATTCGTACTTACTTATCAAACTTATAGGAATATAGTGCTATTTGAGAACCAGAAATTAATAAATTAGAGTTTGTGATTTGATGGATGTTTTCTGTGCTGGATCAGGTCATGGTTTGATTTTTTTCTCCAAAATTCCTAGATGGGCACCAAAGCTAAATCTCTGTATATTTACTCAGGGTGCATAATACCCTATAAACATGTGCAAGGATAAAACAAGTATATGCTTTTGGGGTACAAGTCTGAGAGCCAAACATCTCTTTGCTTTAAAAACTGGGTTATAAAAAAGAACTTTGGTATCAAAACGGGAGATCAAATTAAAAAGTTAAGGGTCTTTGAAGCGCTAATGAAGGTAAACGGAAACACTGAAAACGGTGGTCAAACTTTAAGTGACAATGTGACTGTACGTTTGTGCGTGTGTATTTGTTATGATCTGTCCCGGATTCCATACTCCAGTCACAAAGTTTAATAAAACTAATCTATAACCTTATTTATGTAAGGTATAACTTGGAGAAGCATAACACGAATTAGTTTCCGCTTTGCTTGAAACACCAGAAAGATGAGTGTTAGGGTCCAGTAGTGATAATCTGGTTAGAATTTATAAATTGAATAATGAAATTACTAAGTTGTTAACATTTTTAAGTTCGCAAGATACTTTTCGTTTATAAAGCGGGGGGTGGGGTATGTGCGGGAGTGCTAAATCGAGTACAAAGTACATCGATTTAAATCATTCTCGTACCACAAAAAAAAAACTATTTAAATATAACCTAAAGAGTATTTCTAAATAAATTTCAACGTTTCCTCTTAAAACTAAATGTAGAAAGGAAATGATAAGGAGAAAAGAACGAGATGTAAAGAAGATCATACTCACTGTTGTTGACATTTTGTGGCTTCTTGTAGCGTCGTTGTGTTTTACGTCATCAGCATCAGTGTACAGAACTTTGCATATAATTATGCAAATTTTGGTCAGCGGAATGATGTGTGTTATTCGCTCGGGATCTGCCGATCACTGCCGAGCGCGATTTCAATATGGAGACGATAGATTCGTTACGCTTCGTGCGAAGATTTAAGAGAGCTCGTATTTCATTAAAAGAACCTCTACGTACTTGATATTACCCTAGAATTGTCTTTTAAATAGTATTTAATCAGTTCATATACATAAATGTCCAAACATTTTTGTAAGCAAATTCACCCTCAGCTGCACTACTTTCATATCTCAGATTAATAAGGATATTTAATGTCATCGATACAACCATTCATATCTCAGATTACTAACAATATATTGATGTCATCGTTAAAAACAGTCACATGTCAGAATAATAAGGATATAGATGTAATCGATAAAAACAGTCATCTCGCAGATAAATAAGGATAATGATGTCATCTATAAAAACATTCATATCTCCGACTAATAAGGATATTGATGTAATCGATAAAACAGTCGCATATCAGATTAATAAGGATATTGATGTAATCAATAAAACAGTCGCATATCAGATTAATAAGGATATTGATGTAATCGATAAAACAGTCGCATATCAGATTAATAAGAATAATGATGTAATCGATAAAACAGTCGCATATCAGATTAATAAGGATATTGATGTAATCGATAAAACAGTCGCATATCAGACTAATAAGGATATTGATGTAATCGATAAAAACAGTCGCATATCAGATTAATCTGGACATTAGTTCCATCGATACAAACATTCATATAATAATCAATATATTAATTTCATCGATACAAAGATCTTGATTCATCGAGAAGAAAAAAAACATTTGGATATCGATTTCCTATTGGAAATATCAGCATATCAGTGTGTGTCTGTGTGTGTGAGAAAGAGAGAACGTCTGGCGAACATGTCTAGAGTGTGGCGGTTTATAGTGATGTCTAGCACTAGTGCATCATGCCGCAGACATGTAGCGTCATGTCATACTCAAGTCACATTATCCTGACACCAGGCTAACCAGTCCTAACACTAACCTATTTCATGCAGACTGCAACTACTAAAATTTTATAAGTCTTTGGTATGACTCGGCCGAGATTCGAACCTGCATCAGCCCGCATCTAAGGCAGACGCTCTTACTACTTGGGCCACTTATCAGTTTTATGATATCATATTAATCGGGATATATATTTCATTGATATCGGTAACAAATATTAAAGTGCAGTAATAGCTCTGGTAGTTCTAAACAAATGTGGTTGCATCGTTTATGGTTATCTTATTATTATTCTTTCTATTCTTCTTCTTATTAATATTATTATTATCGTCATTATTTTTAATATTTTTTTTTATTATTATTAGTATCATTATTCCTCTTATTATTATTATTTGTGTATTTTACGTTTTCCAATTTCATGGTTTTTGTTATTTATTTTTCTGTTGTGTAGTCATATCATTATAGATATTGTAAAGCGCTTAGAGCTTCTAAAGATTAGGCGCTATACAAAATACTCATTATTATTATTATTATTATTATTATTATTATTATTATTATTATTATTATTGTTGTTGTTGTTGTTGTTGTTGTCATTATTATTATTAGTATATTTGTTCTTACTATTGTCATTTTTCATCTTATTTTTCCTATTATTATTATTTGTATAAAACTATTATTATTATTATTATTATTATTTTTATTATTATTATTATTATTATTATTATTATTATTATTATTATTATTATTATTATTATTATTATAAGTTGGTAGATTATATGTTAATATTAGTAAATAGTTGGAAGTAGCAATATTAGCAGTGTTGGTGCAGCAAGTGCTGTGGTGGAAAAGAAAAAATAAATACATTTATATATATATATATATATATATATATATATATATATATATATATATATATATATATATATATATATATATATATATATATATATATATATATAAATATATTGGTGGTTGTGATGTTATTGCTTGTGTTGCAAGACATGATAGTTATTGTGGTAACGGTAAAAATCAAATTCCATCGATCTTCAATACATTTTGTTTGTAAGATTATAAGATAAGCTGAACTTCAAGATATACATACATATATATATATATATATATATATATATATATATATATATATATATATATATATATATATATATATATATATACATACATACATTAAAAATATTGCTTTTAGAATTTTGGTACAACGCATATTTATATATTAATAATATTGGTATTACAAATTGTGATCCGCCCATGACGCAATAATAAGAAAATATAAAATTCTTTCAACTGCAGGCCTGTAGATCAATGATAAATTAATACTCATTTATTATTCATAAATGCATTATGATATATATAACGATACAAAATATGAATAGTCTCTGTTTTGTAAAAGAAATTAAAATGGTACACAACTTTATCAGAGTCCTTTCTTTTTACCATTCCCCTTCTTAAAACCGTAAGTTCTTTTTTTGCCCCATTTTTCCATTTTTTTTTTTTTACAGGGAAATAAATTGTTTGCAAAATTTTATAAAACTATTTGTTTTCATTCTTTCTGTCTTACTATATTTATTCCTGTATCTGAATTATCGAGGAATGCATGATCTTCTTAAAGGTTGTGCAGTGAAAGAAAAATGTTTTACCATAACAATTATTGATCTGTTTGCAAGCGATCTTATTTTTGATCTATGTGATGTTTTGGTTCATGTAAGTATGCATTTACTTTTGTGTTCCATCTCTTTCATCTATTGTATGTCTGTTCTTTTTGCTTTTATATTTTGTTAAACGATTTCTTTGCATGTTCAACGGTGGTGCAGTCGAATTATTTAAATAGTAGCAGTTGTTGTTTGCTTAAACCTAATTCGTCTGCCAGATTTCGTATTTATTCATAGCCAAGGTGCACCCAAACAATAGATGTACATTTATGCTGATAAAATGAAATATGATAGGACATTATTCGGTTAGATCTGAATACCAAATATAGCTAGTGTGTGCAATAAACAAATCCGTCATTCACTTCGAAAGTTTGAGTTAGGCTAATGTTAAAGCTCATTTATCCTTAAATTTACCGAACGTTTGGCTTTTATTTATTATTTATCACTTTGAGACTTAACTAAGTTACAAAATATGCATCATTTTAGAGGTAGGTGAATGTAAGTACGCTGATTGTTTGTTGTTAAAACGTGACATGTTCGTGAAATTGGCTGTTTAGAGTTATCTCTAGAGTTATCTCCTCATAAATTATATTTATTTAAATAATTTGCCTATGTAAGTAATTAAGCCAACATGTTGATTAAATGTGCTATAAACGAGGATGTACGAATTATTATTAAATATAAATGTCCCTAAATAAGCTTGCTTTAGGATAAGGTCAAATTTGTTCAGACTGGTCAACGTGCTGCGGTTTTGATTTCCACAGTTGGATAAGTCCGTGTTGATGGCTGTAGTCTGTCAATGGGGGAAGTTTCTCTCTCTCTCTCTCTCTCTCTCTCTCTCTCTCTCTCTCTCTCTCTCTCTCTCTCTCTCTCTCTCTCTCTCTCTGTACTTCATAACTAACAAGGTTTAGTAACTGAAATCCGCTTGCTTGTACGACGTAATTCATCCTGCATTCTTTTCCGAACCGAGGTTCCATGAATAACAGGTTGTACCAGATATTAGATTGATCGTGTAGAGCAAATATGTGCTTTCAATATTTAAGGGTTTAGTTAAATAATCGCCATTATTTGTTGTGCAACAGTTCAATCAATCGTGTGTGTGTTAATTTCAATATTTTGTGATATATTACAGAGGGTGATCTAGGTGACATGTGAATTAAGAGTATTCGTGAAGTTGAAATAAATGATAACATGAAGATATTCTTTACTCGCACATGCACACCCTCCAAGTAATACATATCTATCTATCTGTCTATCCATCTGTCCGTCCGTCTGTCTACCTGTCCTCTCACCTTTTACCCACACAGACCCACAAACACACACACACACACACACACATATATATATATATATATATATATATATATATGCATATATATACATATATATATACATATATATACATATATATACATATATATATATATATATATATATATATATATATATATATATATATATATATATATATATATATATATATATATATATATACATATACATTACGGCTGTGTCTGTGTGGGTGTGTAGAGGCTTAATTAAATTAACTGTAAAATTTGAGTGTCCAGACAAACGGAAGTAGTTGTCACCTACATCTCAAATCAGAATAAATGACATTCAAGATCGATATACCTCTTTTAGTTTTAATTAGGAAATGTCAATTATTCAAAGATTGTCAGACAAAACGTCAATTTAAACAATATTTGCAGTTTTGTAAGCATTATATTGTAAACTGAATATTGATCTGTTACATTTTTTAATCAATTGTTTTAACTACATTTACAACCATTGAATGTCGGCTTAAAACACGCAATCATTGGTAATTGGTTTCGGTTTAATTAAGTGGCGAAGGGAAGACAAACACGTTAAATCAAGAAGCAAAAACATTGAAATATTTCAAAGATCGATTACAAAACTGGTGCTGACAGATGAGACAAACGCTCGAATCCATTGCATAATGGTGCTGACAGATGCGATAAATCACTCAAATCGATTGTAAAAACTGTTACTGATAGATAAGACAAATCACTAAAATCGATTGCAAACTGGTGCTAACAGATAAGAGAAATCACTAATATCGATTGCAAATTGGTGCTCACATATAAAAGATAAATCACTAATAAGGTGCTGAAAGATAAGAGAAATCACTAAAATCGATTGCAAACTGGTGCTGACAGATAAGAGAAATCAATAGTATCGATTGCAAACAGGTGCTGAAAGATAAGAGAAATCACTAATATCATTGCAAACTGGTGCTGAAAGATACAACTCAACAGGTAGAGACAATAGGTTTGCGAAGGCATTACTTCCCTAATTACCATACCTGTATGATTATAGTGTTCCTTATCTACATTATAATTTCACCATTTGCATTCAAAATAAATAAGGGTTTCCGGAGCATAAGGTTATCGGTAAAGTAAACTTTCTCTATGAAATGTTAATTTGTTGCAAGCTTAACGATTTGTGAGGGGTGGTTAGTGTGACATAGTTTGGAGGACGTTCTACGGATTGTCCTTCACCCGATTCCACACAGCCCCTCACGAGATCCGCCCCTGAAATATGGGTATGAACGCAGATATATCCAAGTACAATTATGTGTTAGCCTTCATTATATAAAATATATCTGATGTATATAAGAAATACATGTACGCGATCTTTACCCTTCTGTATTTTATGTTTATACCTCTCCATGTATCGTTGCTATCCTGCTCTTTGCTGGAGGACCCGAGTGACTGGGTGGTCTAAAGCGCTTTCCGTTACGGATCACTGCCATCTCACCTCTGTCTGCGTGGGTTCGAGTCTAAGATTCGGCTAATGTAGTTATATGAGAAAGCTTGCCAGTAGTTTCTCTTGGGTCGGTGATTCTTTTCAGGTTTTTTCCCGGGTTCTCCCTCCACCAGTAATACTGGCCGCCATGTATAGCCTATCGTGTGCTGGAAAATGGCGTTAAACCCTTCAACAAAAACAACAACTACTACTACTATATACTCAAAAATACATGCGATGGAAATTTTGAAATAAAAATATGAACAATATCCTTTCAGGATACTCGTATCAGACTGCAAGTTCATTGTGAAATCTCGTTTGACCAAACTGCTTTCCAACCAAACCATGAAGGAAACGAATACGGAATGAAATGGCAAGTCATTTTAATCAACTGCCATGAGTCAAACTACACTCAATGATAATTTAAATATGTATAATTGTTGAGCTGGGATATATTCACAAATATTGTATAGGTAACGAATAATTTAAATTACTCTTTTAACGCTTTTTTGGTCTAGTATTTGTTACAAACCGATCGCCGATTTGTCACCCACATAATATGACTTCAGCACATTAGAGCTTTTGACTCACTGCAACTGTCAGCATGCCAACAGTTAAGTAATTTATCTGGTCTGTACAAAGAAACAGACGATTAAATATAACATGGAAATATTGCAAGAACATCCGCTAGCGACGAATAAATTATCATAAATGACTTAGTGTCGGAACACAAGAATGATTATCTCTCTAGCATTATACATGTATTTACATATAGTGTCAGTATTTAAACTAAACTTAATCGTATTAAGATGAAAAGTAACAAATGAGAAATCAGTATATTAGTTATGTCACATTACAAATGAAAGATTGTGTGAACTATTCAACGACGCACATGTGTTACAATGTAACTAAACATGGATACGCAACAAGGTACAGGTGTTACATTGTAACATTTATATTCAACAAGATACATGTGTAACATTGTAACTAAATATGGATATTCAAACAACGTGAAAACATACTCCCCCCCCCCCCTTACAATTATGAACGCTTCGTATTTAGATTATTCGTCTTTTAATATTGCATATGTGGGACAAAAACGTAATATTTGGTCATACTTAAAAACTATCTGAAAACCTTCGTAACTTCAATAATACCAAAGAAACAAATTCGTGAAAATTCCAAAGTGGAGAAATAGACACATACGCTGGCATATCATCCAGACGATAGATGCTGTGACTTTAATGGTACGTCCGCAATTAACAAGAAATTGCTTTGTAACCATCTTCGGAGTGTTGATGTGCCTAAAAGGATGAGCTTATCAAATAAGTACCTGTCTAATTATAACGGAATCATAGCCTGCACCTCTGCTTTTATTATCAATATCTGTACATGCTTTTGGGACTGAGTGATTTGGATGTGAGACTTCAACACTACCGTTTAAAATTAAACAACACCGTTCGCATCTTTTGTTTATACAAATGTTTCATGCATTGCCGAATAGCTATAGCTCAGCTTGGAATTGACTTTAATATGCATTAATGTGTTTATTGTTATCTTTAATATGCATTAATGTGTTTATTGCTATCTTTAATATGCAATAATGTGTTTATTGTTATCTTTAATATGCATTAATGTGTTTATTGTTATCTTTAATATGCATTAATGTGTTTATTGTTATCTTTAATATGCATTAATGTGTTTATTGTTATCTTTAATTTGCATTAATGTGTTTATTGTTATCTTTAATATGCATTAATGTGTTTATTGTTATCTTTATAAACCATTATATAAAAAAAAACATTTGAAAAACTTAGGAGTTTCTTATGGACTTAGGAGTTTGTTATGGGCCTGAATTATTACTTAAATCAGCATCAAGTATTTCATGCGATTTTTCATTTGTTCTCTCCATTAAATAATACAATATGGTGCCCTTACTCACTACCTACCAGAACGAAACACGTGCATCATAGAGCATTGGTGCATCTACTATGAAAGTTTTCTTGCTTGGGAATATTAATAAGACTTCGAAGGTTTCAAATCACATTGTTTACCCTTGCCTGTTTTAACACACGGTAAACGTCATCCTGCAATGATATCAAAGTGTATCAATCACTCGCGCCAAAAAAACTTCGTCAATCAATAATAATATAACTGTCAATTAATGCATTAACCGTTTACCTGGAAGCAATTGTATGGAGACTCTCAAAGAAGTTATTGCAAGCAATAGACGAGGTATTAAAATTTTCTATTTTTTTCTTCTTCAAATATTTGAGAATTTTAACAACACCTAACATTTTCTGACCATCTTGTTTGCAAATTGAAATTCCTTGTTTGTTGATTAAGCATGACATGAGAAAGACAACATGCGGGTTCTCCACAAGATCGATTCCGATTTCCATGTATTTATTTATTTATTTATTTATTTATTTATTTATTTATCGATCCAAAGTGACTCCACTCTTGAGAAACATAAATAGGAAAGACATAATATGGGAATTGAAAATTCAGTACAATAACCAAAAATACATTTTTGCAACCAGAACTTCTAAACTTATGCACGTGTTTGCTAGGAAACGGTTAGATTTCTACAACTTGAACACAAATCTGGTAACATATTCAGGTCGTGAAAACGGCTGTAATGATGTACTCTCTGACGGAAACAGCTGTACTGCTGTACTATTTATAGGACACGACTGTACTGCTGTATTGTCTGGAGGAAACGGTGCATTGTTGAACTGCAGATTGTACTGAATTATGAAGCTGCTATTCTGCATGTATGAAACTGCTAAATATGTCACAATAGAATCAAAAGAGGAGGGAGCATTTTGTTCTACAACATTGGAAGATAACAAGAACAGATTTTATTTAAGCCTCCACTATTTGTAGGGATATGAGGATATTGATAAAACAAATATATAATGTTGGTGTTTCAACATTTAAGAAAAGATATTATGTGTTTTCCACGGGTCAACAATCTAATTACATGTATATATATGTATGTATGAATGTGTGTGTGTGTGTGTGTGTGTGTGTGTGTGTGTGTGTGTGTGTGCGAGAAACAAAAGAGAGGTGGGGAGGCGAGTTTTCCACAGACCTTAACAATCTAATTATGTGTGAGTGTGTGTGTGTGTGTGTGAGAGAGAGAGAGAGAGAGAGAGAGAGAGAGAGAGAGAGAGAGAGAGAGAGAGAGAGAGAGAGAGAGAGAGAGAGAGAGAGAGAGCTTTCCACGGGTTTTCAATCTGTGTGTAGGTGTGTAAATATTGAAACTGAATGACATTAACCAAGATTTTTTAAATAATATCTAATCATCGCATGCACTGGAGCCCATGTATGTATTTCCTTGTTATATACGTGTTGAATATAGTTCCTTGTTATATACTTGGTGTATGTAGTTCCTTGTTATATACGTGTTGTATGTATTTCCTTGTTATATACGTGTTGTATGTATTTCCTTGTTATATACGTGTTCTATGTATTTCCTTGTTATATATGTGTTATATGTATTTCCTTGTTATATATGTGTTGTATGTATTTCCTTGTTATATACGTGTTGTATGTATTTCCTTGTTATATACGTATTGTATGTATTTCCTTATTATATACGTGTTGAATCTATGCCCTTTTTATATTAGTGTTGTATGCGGTTCCGTTTCATATACGTGTTGTATGTAGTTGCTTTTTATTTAAATGTTGTATTTAGTGTCATTTTATATACGTCTTGTATGTAGTTCCTTTTCATATACGCATTGTATGTAATTCCTTTTCATATACGCATTGTATGTAATTCCTTTTCATATACGCATTGTATGTAGTTCCTTTTCATATACGCATTGTATGTAGTTCCTTTTAATATTACTGTTGTTTGTAGTTCTTATTTATATACGTATTGTTTGTATTTCCTTGTTATATAGCATGTTGAATGTAGCCACTTTATATATACGTATTGTATGTAGTTCCTTTTTATAATAGTGTTGTATGTAGGTCCTTGTTATATACGTGTTGCATGTAGTTCCTTGTTATATTGGTGTTATACGTAGTTCCTTGTTATATTGGTGTTGTATGTAGTTCCTTGTTATCTACGTGTTGTATGTAGTTCCTTTCTATATTAATGTTGTATGTAGTTCTTTTTATATACGTGTTGTATGTAGTTCTTTTGTATATCGTGTTGTATATTGTTCCTTTTTATATACGTGTTGTATGTAGTTCCGTTTTATATTAGTATTGTATGCAGTTTCTTTTCATATTCGTGTTGTATGTAGTGTCATTTTATTTACGTTTTATATGTAGTTCTTTTCTATATACGTGTTGTGTGTAGTTCATTGTTATACACGTGTTATATGTAGTTCCTTTTCATATACGTGTTGTATGTAGTGCCTTGTTATACATGTGTTGTATGTAGTTCCTTGTTATACATGTGTTGTATGTAGTTTCTTTTTATATTAGAGTGATATGTAGCTGCTTATTCTATACATATCGTATGTAGTGTCATTTTCTATACATATCGTATGTAGTGTCATTTTCTATACATATCGTATGTAGTGTCATTTTCTATACATATCGTATGTAGTGTCATTTTCTATACGTAATGTATGTAGTGTCATTTTCTATACGTAATGTATGTAGTGTCATTTTCTATACGTAATGTATGTAGTGTCATTTTCTATACGTAATGTATGTAGTGTCATTTTCTATACGTAATGTATGTAGTGTCATTTTCTATACGTAATGTATGTAGTGTCATTTTCTATACGTAATGTATGTAGTGTCATTTTCTATACGTAATGTATGTAGTTCTTTTCAATATACGTCTTGTACGTAGTGTACTTTTCGTAGTTCATTTTAATATTATTGTTGTTTGTAGTTCTTTTTATATACGTGTTGTATGTAGAACCTTGTTATATAGCATGTTCTGTGTAGCTGATTTATATATACGCATTGTATGTTGTTCCTTTTTATATTAGTGTTGTATGTAGTTTCTTGTTATATTCGTGTTGTATGTATTTCCTTTATGTATTTGTGTTGTATGTAGTTCCTTTATTTATACGTGTTGTATTTAGTTCCTTGTCATATACGTATTGTATGTAGTGCCGTTTTATATTAGTGTTGTATGTAGTTCCTTGTTATATACGTGTTTTATGTAGTTTCTTGTTATTCACGTGTTGTAATTAGTTCATTTTTTATACGTGTTGTATGTAATACTTTTTTGTATTTGTGTTGCATGTAGTTCCTTTTTATATTAGTGTTGTATATAGTTCCTTGTTATTCACGTGTTGTAATTAGTTCCTTTTTATGTACATGTTATATGTAGTTCCTTTTTAATATACGTGTTTTATGTAGTTCATTTTCATATACGTGTTATATGTAGTTCCTTGCTATATACGTGTTGTATGTACTTCCTTTTTATTCACGTGTTGTAATTAATTTCTTTTTTATACATGTTGCATGTAGTTTGTTTTTATATCAGTGTTGCATTTTGTTCCTTTATATATACGTTTTGTAATTAGTTCCTTTCTATATAAGTGTTGTATGTACTTCCTTTTTATATTAGTATTAAAGATGGATATGAGAAAGAACTACACACAACACGTCTAGTAAAGGAACTACATTTAACACAAATATAAAAAGAACTACATACAACACGTCTATTAAAGGAACTACATACAACACTAATATAATAAAGAACTACATAGATGTTTTTTTTTTAAAGGAACTACAAACAAAACTTATTTAAAAAGGAACTACATATAACACGTATATAAAAAAAGAAGGAACTACATACATACACCTGATCCACTGCATGCGATGATTAGATATATATTTTTTTTTAAAAAATCTTTTGTTAATATCATTCAGTTTTAAAGATACATCAAATTGCGTTTGGTAATGTACTGTCCATCAACGCATAACTGTAAACTAAGTATTGTCTCGCATATTGGGAGAAGACAATGGGTATATTACATTTTGAAAAAATGTAATAACTATGTCTTAAGAAAACATTGATGTCCATTATTGTTTTTAAAATCAACTGTTTTTGTTTTTAAAAGATAAAGTAAGTTATAAAATACATATCAGCTCGAGCTGGAAACTTTATTGTAATTTACAAACAATGGTTTGAACAAGGAATTTAATATATTTCATATGATACCTTTAGAAGAATTTTATAAACGAATCTAGTTCAATGCACAGTTATTAGAATTTTAAGGGACATGGAATGATATCAGAGTAGCAATAGATAGGTTGTTTACTTTTTAAAACATATATGTATGTACCCATCTGTAACAACCTGAAATAATATGGATAAAATATATACTTTACATCCAGCTGTTATAATATGTCAGAATATGGGGGGGGGGGATATATTTTTACATCCACCTGTTATAATATGCCAGAATATGGGGGGGGGGAGGGAATATATTTTTACATCCAGCTGTTATAATATTTCAGAATATGGGAGGGGATATATTTTTACATCCACCTGTTATCAGAAATTAGGTGGAATAAAGAACTGTTGAAGAATTTAGAACACACGATTATGAAATATTTATGACATTTTGTTTTATAGCATAATTGAATACAGAATCCCATGACTAATTTAGTGTGAATTAAAAAGACTTTTCCTCAGAATATAACTTGATAACCTGAATTTCAAACGTATAGTTTACACACACATTTGCTAGCGACTATTATTTAAATATTATTTGAATAAAAGTTTGAAAGTTTTAAAATCCCAATATTTGGTGCCATTAAAAACAATTTGCAACCTTAGACAAGTCAACTTGGAGGTTGTCCAAAACAATGCAATCGGGCGTATGAAGAGTGAGTGCAACATCTGTAATATATATATATATATATATATATATATATATATATATATATATATATATATATATATATATATATATATATATATATATATATATATCAAATAGAAATTTGTTTTTTTATGTTAGATATCATAGCTTACAAGACATGAATTTGGCGGACATGATATATTTAAATTTCAGTTTAAATTAAATATTTACAAATGTCCAACCTAATAATGACTCACCAAACATCACACACACACACACACACACACACACACACACACACACACACACACACACACACAGATAAAGCCACTATACCCTGGACACCTCTATCGTCCCAGTAGTACCTAGTTCAGAGAAGTATCGGTGTATTGATGTCTAAATATGAATATATGTTTAAATGTATGAATCTGAGTATGTATGTATGTATGTATGTATGTATGTATGTATGTATGTATGTATGTATGTATGTATGTATGTATGTATGTATGTATGTATGTATGTATGTATGTATGTATGTATGTATGTATGTATGTTAGCATGCATACATGCATCTATCTATCTAATATATATATATATATATATATATATATATATATATATATATATGTATGTATTTGTGTGTGTGTGTCTGTGTGTGTGTGTAGATCTGTATGTACTAATACTCGTTTTACAACATCAGACAGAACGTCATAATATGATTAAAAAAAAATCATTGATCTTTAATAAATTAAACTACTGTTTATCATTTTCTTATTATTGTAACTTGCAAATGGTGTGTCCAAGTACCCCAACAATGGAACTGTAATGTGTCTGCGAAAAAGAAATGCATGAAAAATACATAAATTCAGTTTTTGGTGAAGGGCACATGTTTAATAATACATCAATGAGGTTTTTTTTCATGGCAAAAATAAAACAAAACATTTTGGGGTATTTATAGGATTGTATTGTACATATACAATATAAAACATCATTTCTGAATATAATTAAGATTTTGCTAAAAGACAAGAGAAGCCAGACTCTGAAAAACCAAAACCAAAATATTAGTTTTAGTGACCTGTTGAAACAATAGCTGGTTTATTGATTAAACAGCCTTACACGTTTCGTAAACAAGCCCAATTAACACAATTCATACACGTCATGTTCGGATCTAGGACCGGGACACACGTAACCTTATGGTACAGAAGGAACCATTCACGCACCTAAATCCAATGCTACAAAAGTAATCGATAACCAAATGTTACCCTGTCATTTAGATGAATTATTTTCATTTTGGCTTCGGAATTGACTTATTACACAAGATACAATATGTCTCATATGTAAACAATGATCTGAAAATCACTGCAAAAAGGATAAACTAGAATGTGAGAAATTCCATGGCGACTGTTTTGTTCTGAGCGTTACAACGTTACAACTCAGGACTAATATACTAAAACCATGTAACAGGGCAGTCTACGTCTAAATTCATTTTTAAAAAAGAATGGTGCATAAGTAGATATTATACCTACATAAAAAAATGCCCATTAAAATTTTGCATTGCATTAATGTATATGACACCAGTATTTACAATAGTTTACCGTCTTTACGCGCTTATAAGACGAGTCAAACTGAAAACAATATATCAAAGATCCTGATCAGCCGTAGCTTCTATCTCCTGCAGATCAGGGTTTATGCTGTTTGTTTAACTGATTTCTCAGAACAGACTACACAGGTCCATATCTGCTGACAAATTATACAACAGCAGATCTGGGTCTGTGCAGTTTACAGTTTGACCAGCCGTATTAGAAAGTGCAAACGATAAATACAGGAATTTATTCTAATTACACAATGTTCATTTGTAAACCATTGAAAATGATGTCTGAGATAATTAAATATGTACAAATATACTGATTTACATGAGGACTAAGATGAAACAGAACAAAAACGTAAGTATATGTGAGATTTAATTAAATAATAATTTTTATTTTAAAACAAAATTGATCTAAAAACTTGGCACTTCAAATAAAGTTTATACATGTCCAACAAAAGGTACTGGGACTCAAATAACATGATAATAAATCACGTATGATCATTTTATTGTGTGTTTCTTTACAGTGAGAGGAAGGGAAACGAATTTAATGACAAATAAACAATGAATTATAAAGTAAAGATTCATCAAGACCGGAAATAAGCTTGAATGAATAAACTTGCCCAAACTGCATTCTGGGTAATAAAAGAGCGAAGGCACCTACTGTTCGGCCACACAGTTTCTACTCGTCAAACCACAATTAGTCATATTAACAGAGTCAGCTTTATATTCCCAATTAAAACTGAGCACAAATCTACCACAAGTATATTAAACATAAAAATACAATTATACATGTTTAGGCTGAAAATAACCAAAGTGCAGCAGTAGCTTTCCATACATAGCCTACAAACCGATTTTCGATAAAAATCAAACTATTCTTTCTTCATAATGACGAAGAGTGATTTTGTTTGAAGTAAATGTAAATTTCCCATTCATCTCATCGCATAGTTAGGCACTTAAGATTCTATTAGATTGTAGTGACGTAAGATATTTGTGACGTAAGATATTTGTGACGTAAGATATTTGTGACGTAAGATATTTGTGCAGATCTATGACTTGTTCAGTTGAATGTGTCAAGGTGTTTTCACACCTGGTAAATCACCAATCTATGCTAAACATGATAATGAAGAATTTTCAAATACACATTGGTATCATCTACATTTATCAGCAGCGATTCCATTCAAAAGGATACGCATATCATGAAAATTAATTTTACTTTCTATTCATAGCATCAATTGCGTGCCTGGTTTTCGCGGGGGTGGGGATGGCAGTTGATAATTTCAAATTTGGCTTATGATAACTTACCCGATTGAGACATCCACCACGTAAGGTGACTGAGAGACCTGTGTGCTTATAAAGCATATTTTTTTTATTATTATAACAACTTTAACATTGAGTACAATGTGAGTCTATGTGACTTTGCTTTATAATAATTTAAAAATAAAATATTTCTTTCGGTTGGTTCGGAGGTTTTTCATTAGAGAAAAAGCCCCACAACGTCATAGACCTTTTTGGTGAAGCTTTCTTCTATTATTTTGATTTGAGTACCACCATCAGAACCCGATTCTATTATTTTCGAAAAATGATTCTTGTTGTATAACTTGAAAAATATATTTTTTCCATTTTTGTCAAAGGTTTTACCCGATTTATGTAACATATTCCTTTTATAAAAAGACATTTTTGACACTTTGTATATATTCAGATCTGCACTTGGGCTTTGATTAGATGAAAATGTACGGTAAGCTTTGTCATTAACATGCAAGGAACCAAAAAATTCCATCTTTTGACAGTCTTGTATGTTCAAAATCTTTTAGTCTTGGTACCACGGTCTTTATATTGGCCGACACCTTTGGGGCGACAGAAAGGCTTTTCCATCGCCCTGATTATTTGTCAGGACTCCCACTTGGAGTTTCCGCAGCTGTCTCCTAAGCTGATGCTGAGAGTCCTTGTCAACATGGTGTTTGTCTCGGTCAAAGATTCATCCACGGTGCAGGGCACGTGATTGTGGTTAGACTGCATATTACACATGTCTGGATTGTTGCCTTTCAACTTCTATAAACAAGAAAAGTAACACAGAAGCATCAGTGTTATATTTTCTATCTGCTTTTAGGGGAAACAAATACTAGTTGCAACTGTAAATAACAGCAAAATAAACGGTATTTTGTCTTTTGTTAATCCAGCCCCTACCTCTTTTCATCAATAGAGAATTCGGGTCACAAATGGATAACTACGAGAATATTAAATATCGGAATGATACCCAAAGTTTGTAATTGTTTCGTCACAGCATATTGTTACGTAGTCAGCGTGACATGCAACCACTGAGATTCATAGATGCTAGGTTGGCAATAAAGTATTTTCTATGAGAGGGAAAGTTGGCTCTGAGATCAGAGTAATTTTATCGGTAACGGTTTCCAAGGGCGGTGGTCTGGAAGAATTTTAGAGACCCGGAATCAGAGAGAGAGAGAGAGAGAGAGAGAGAGAGAGAGAGAGAGAGAGAGAGAGAGAGAGAGAGAGAGAGAGATTCGACTGCATATAAATAGCGAGTTTCTAAACGCCATTAAGGTATAATCGCGATCATGGATGTAAACCTTTATTAAGACCGGAATCAGAGAGGTTTCCTTATATTTATCTAGAATGTAATGTGACTCTTGTATTATATGCATATGCTCGAATTACATCGTTCAGATGTAATAAACATCATATATTGTAGAAACTTGGTGCATGACTCTAACAAGAATTTTGAGAATTAATTTATCTTTCTTAAATGCAATGGATCGTTTATGCTAGGGATTGATTTTACTATATCTAACTTATGAATTGCTAATGAGAAAGTAATGTAGTTTAAACAATACGTGGATGTCCATTAATTCATTTATCTAATTAACTTTTTAATTCTGTTAAACGAGGTGAATCGGAGAATTTTGATTGACATCCTTCAACTAGTAGTTTATAGACCACTGTGGGACTTGATAGTTATCAAAGAGTTATTATGTCATTTCACAAGTTATAAATGCGAGTAGCAGCAAGGACGACTACATTAATTTTATGTAATACGATGGTGTGTGGGGGGGTTGGGGGGGTGGGGTGGGGGTCAGGTTGCGAACTGATCATAGCCTTTGAGATACGATGATATCTGCCATACCAAGAATGGAAAAATTAATTGATGTCAAAAAAGAAAATCCTGAGAAATATTTGGGTTGCGTTTAATTTATTTAAAAGACAAATTAGCCAAATATATGTGCTACACAGTAGGAATGAGTGCAGACTAAAACCAAGCACAGCTGATGACCCGAAGAGATTGGAGGGAGACGGGAATGAAGACAAATTGTAACGCTGTCACCAACAGTGACTTGAAAAGGACCTAAAGCAACCAAAAGCAATTTGAGTTCGATCATTAACACAATCATATCATTCAATTTTTTTCGTGGTATAACAGAACAGTTAAATGTATTTCTCATAATTCTTTATCTCGGAGAAAGTGTATCATTCAAAATGTCATGTTCAATTTCATTTTATTTATGTACCAGATTAAATACGGGATATCGTGTTGTTCTATTCTGGATCTTTGCACAGATATCTGTCATTCCATCCATTATTTTCATATTTTATGTGAATAATTACTCGATCGGGGCAATAACAACGTAGTCGATCATGTATCCTAGATAACAATAACCAAGGTACCATAACATCTAACAATGTGATTGAAAGACGATCTCCCGAACGAATAAGCGTTTGAAGTTTCATTACTTTGTATCTAACAGTGTCTGAGAAATTGGAGCATATTAAAAATCCTAAAATTTGCTCCATAGCACGAGAAGTAAATCGTTGTGACTCACCTTGATCATGTGATTAGCAATGCAATCCAAAATAAATGCACAATTCAAGGTTTGTGATTGTACGTATCGGGAAAACTGTGATAAGCAGTGCTCTCAAATGTGAAGCAACCCATCAAATGTATTGACTATGCATGCAGTGTAGTGTAAATCGCAAAGCCCAACCTAATTACTAGATGGTGAAACATAGGTCGTAATGACCTGATTTTGACAGTGATGATTATAAGCTATAATATTCATGACCAAAGGTAACAAGTTGCAAGTGAAAATGAGCCAACTGCCAACTTTACCATTAACTTTACACAAAAGCCAATACCTTTAAACTGAACACCATGATTTTAACAAACAACCTGAAACAAATTTTCTCATGCATCTTTTTATGTCATTTTGATGGCACATGTTCTTACATTTACATGAAATAACCATGCTCCCAAACAAATATCATTTGAAATGAATAGTTCACAAAACTATTCACAAACATGAAAACGTTCCTTGGCGAGAAAGAATAAGCTGTAATTTCGGTTTCGAATTCTTTATACAGAAATTGTTCCTTCTAGTTGTTATTCCACTGCAACGAACGACTTTGTGTCTTAAGTGAGTTCATAGCCTCTACATGGGTCCTAAATCAAAATCACTGTCTCCATCCGTTAGCAGTCTTGCTTTTGTACTTGGCAGGTCGCCAAATTATTTCCACTGGTACATATACAATCCGCTTGACCTAGTAGTCAGAGTCCAGAAATTGCTCATTCTTAAGCCTAAAAATACTTAGACTTAAGTCTGAAATACTCAGACCTCAGCCTGGAACCACCCAGACCTAAGCCTGAAACTAATCAAACTTAAGCATGAAACTACTTAGATCTAAAGTCTGAAAATTCCCAGACGTACGCCTGAAACTACAAAGACATTAACCTGAAACTACGTGTACTTAAGCCGTAAACAACTCAGACTTCAGCCCGACACTAATACCAAAGACTGAAACTACTAACACCAAAGCCTTAAACTTCTAACACCAAAGCCATAAACTACTAACACCAAAGCCTGAAACTACTAACACCAAAGCCTGAAACCTATTAAGACCTAAGTCCTAAACTACTAAGACGTAACGTTGACAGTATCCTGGATGAAACTCAACTTCACCGATTTTGCATTGATTTATTTCACCTAACTATTCTGTAGTGTCGATCACAGTGTCTAGCTTACGGTGTCTAGCTTAGGTCACGTGACGATGATTAAACTAACACTAGACACATGGAGTATTGGGCACCATATGTCAGATAAAATTAATGTTTTGGGTCCAGAAAGACACCCATATTACACAGGGACGTCCATATATACTAAATGCATAAAATCCTTCTTCGAATATGTATTTATAAAGGTATTTTCTTGGTTTGTCACTGGATCTCGACGTAACACGTGGCTTTGAAGGGATATTAACAAGAGTAAATGGCATAAATCTAATTTAGAAACAAGACGATCGCAAATGGATAACATAAAACAGTAGCATAGTATGTATAAACTGCCTTAGCTCGCTTTACCATGATTGTCGCTTTGAAATCTACTCTAGATTTGTCTGCCTACATTACATAGCATATACCAGGGTTTAAAACACGGTGCTCGCGCAATGCATGAGTACAGCAAAGCCGTATCCTGAAACCCGTAAAAATGATTGGCGTCACAAGGTGTCATCAGAAATAAAGGTGTTACGGCCCTTGGCCATCAAAAATGGCATCATGCGGCCCTTAGGGTTGTTTTAGTTTCAAATCCCTTGGTAAAGACTAACATATCGGCACATACACTTTAGACTTTTGGGTGTGTGAATATTACATCAAAGAGTATAAATATGAACCGTTCGGTAATTGAATACTTAGATTGGAAGCGACAGAAGGAGGCCATTCTTAAGCTCTAACACGTTTAAGTACAAACAAAAATAGGATGAAAGCTAAAGTTTTCTTTGTCTTACAGTGAAGATTATTTGGCGATCAAGAGCTGTTGACATGACTGCACAGGACTTGCACTGCGAAATGGTTCATTTATTTTTTATGACAGAACCCTTTCTTCAACCCATTCTCCATTAGGAATATTCATCTGAAAGTCTCAATCAACAGATGAACCTAATGCATGAATCTGTATACGGAATTAATTTACTGCAATGCTCTAAGAAAAGGGCTTTCAGTAACACAGTATGTTATGTAAAGATTTAATTTGTTCACAAATTAATTATATCTACGTCTTGTGGATTGGAAGTTACAATGTTTTGAGAACTATAAACTGTAGCGCAGGAACTAACTTAGCTTTTACTGGTACCAACCTTTATATATCATGACATTTATTTTGTCTTGTTTCCTTTGTCTGTTATTTCTTTTAGAATAAAATGGTTAAAATATTTTACAAATAGACGTAACTTGTGACATGCTCCATCATCACTGATTGGTTGTACGAATAGACATTAACAGCAGAAACAGTACTGTAACAGTTTATATAACTAGTTGAAAGAAAAACTTAATCGTTCGTTGACAAGATTACAGTTTATGAATGATATTACAATATTAGACTTTATTGAAATAATAAACTTGGTTATATACGTACCCTTCGCCTGCATTCTTTCGTAATGAAATACTCCAAAGCACACACAATTGCTGATAGGACAATCCCGGCAAGCAGCACGATAAACATACCGGAAGCTACTTCTATTTCGATTGCTTTGCTCTTAGCGCTAGATCGAGGATCCGGACAGTTCGGCCTCCTCCACCATCTATAAATAGCGCCAAAAGTTCATTATACATACATACATACATACATACATACATACATACATACATACCAACGAAATAAACAAAGGTTAAGTTGCTTTCTTTGAATTGCTTAGGGTTTTAGACTGAAATTCATTAGATTGTTAACCATTATTAAGTTGCTAAACCAAATCCTGAATGTTTTATCGACTGAATGACTCAGCATACTAGTTTATAGTGTGCCTGACAGAGAAGTCAAATTAACAAATTAACATCATGTGAATAAACATACAGTAATTACGAAATGATGTGCACGATTAAATCTGCATGACATAGATGCTTTTTATGTGAAGATTTAGCAAGCGTAACCCTGTATGGATCAGATTACAGAACAACGTGAGATGTTTAACTTCGAAGTCAATATGGGAAAATACGATATGAAGCGTACGTATTTGCGTGATCTTTTAAAAATCATCAGGTTTGGCGTTTAAACATTAGTTGATACATTAGGTAGTTTAGTGTAACCGCACCAAAATATGTCCTAGGATGAGACTTGTCCAATTTTACTTCATTTGAAAGAAAAGTAGGATTTTCTGATCAATAACATTTTCCATAATTGCTTTACTCGAACAATATCCAATATAAATTCGTATACCTAGGGAGTTAGAAAGCAATATACTTACTTTCCTTCAAGTTGATATAGAATGCCTCTATCATTTAAATCTAGAAGCGCTAATGATAGTTTCTCGGTGAAAGGCGAATCTTTTTGCGTTGCAATACCATATCCCCTGAGGTCAAAGGGGGTCCCTATTTCCATCAGATCACAATTGCTTGCTGTTTCGTGCCTCACGGACGGGGAATCCCACATAAATGCATATTTGTCCTTTAAAACCTTTTCGAACCCATTTTCCTTACGGCGAACCAGGGCTGTTTTGGATAGCGACATGTATGCCCACATTTTTGCGTAGTGTTCAATCTTTGTTTGCTTAAAGAAAGCATGTATTTGACTTTCATTCACAGTTCCGTAATCGTATTCGTTTTGGTATGCCAAGTCGGCAGCAGAATCTATAGGAATATGAGCGTTTGTGATCGTTAAGAATGCTGCTAAATTTGCTGTGTAGACTGATATTACAATTAAGGAGAAAAACCACCAAGTGCAGCTAACAATCCGTCCTGAAGTTGCTAGAGGGGAGACATTCACATCGGCTCGAAGCAGTGTCCCCCATACATACCAGAAACTGTCCCTAAGGTTATGACTGAAATCCGCCTTCCGGTCTGAATTGATTCTGCTTACACCAAATAAAAATAGTCCCACAAACAAAAATGACACGAATATTGCTATCCACACTACCCTTGAGAGAGGAGAAAGAAACTGGAAAGGCCACACAACTCGTTCCGGTTTCTTGACTACAACACTTGTACCCTTTGTCATGAAGGGCTTCGTAAAGTCCACCACTTCAGATCTATTCGGCGTAATGCTGAAGGGAGCCAGTCCTATATCTGCTTTCTGATGAAAGAGAAAACACAATTAAATAGATTGTGATTATTGAACTGTGTAAATGAATGTAAAGCATATTCTCAGTAAGTGTCGTGACCATTCTCCTTATGCAATTATATCCGTTTTGCATATTGATATATAATTAGGCGATAACTCGTTATCATTGGCTATTAGAGTCGTTGTATATGCACCATATACATCTTTATTTATAGCCGTTGTTTAGTAGTCGCACATGACACGAATATATAATACAGTTTTACTTCGAGTTTTATATATGAAACTTTAAATTAATTAGAAAAGAAAGATAATTAATTATAACTCTAAAAGAACATCCAAATGACTACCATTTGAATACTTACACGGATGTCTGGTACAGAAGATGTTGAAGTCAGGCAAACAAATCGATTTAATTAGACACATAATTATTTAGATTTATCAAGGAAACAAAGATGAAAAGGAAATGGTATCTAACGGTAATCATAAACTGCATGTACTTATAATTTTGCTGTTTCAATAAATAGCTATGTAATCAGTCAGTACAAATCTGCTCTTAATATATGCTTGACATAATATAAAAGCATGAGACATTGTATGAGCGTTATATCACTTAGCGCCAAATAAATCGCATATTGAATATTTTCTCCAACGATGAATGGTTGAGAAACCCACATTTTGGATAAGTTCGCCAATTATTCCCGTCCATCCATGTGGCTTGAGGCTGCCGAATTTCCCGTCACTCACTCGGGTGATATTGTATTTAAAGCCAAGCATCTTGGCCAGTTCTTCCAAAATGTCAATGCAGAAACCTTCAAGTCTATCATTTCCACTTTTGTCTTCCTCGGTTTTATTCCTTTCCTGAATAAATGGGGGTTCCTGGATGATGAAATGAAAATATTGATTTCTTCGCATTTTCGATTCCATTCAAATATATTGTGCAATATTTAATTTGCGGAAGAATCTGTTATTCAATGCTTACGAGGAAAAACAAAAATTGCTCGAACGTTTAGAACCGAAAGCGAACACTATAAACTGTATTTTTGTCAGCTGTGTCCCCATGAACTATAAAAATCAGAACTAATGTAGAAAATAGTGAATACAATATAAGGAATCGGACAGTTGTAACATACAGAAGTTTTTATTACTTTAAATTAGGAATATTTCTTTTGGAACGCTTTGAAAAGTGAGACAATGGTTAATTGGTTAGGGGATTAGAAAGAATAAAACGTGACAATGATGCTCCTCGAGTTTGATGCTTACTAATAGAGTTATTACTCGTAGAGTTTTGTCGCCAAAGATGTCATCTTTGTTCAGCAAGATCTTGCTGTAGGTCATTGATGGTTGGACTCTCTCGTGCAATGACTTCTTGCTGCTTCTCCAGGTTCCAGACTGTGTTACAGAAAATAGACATTCATGAATGAATTGCCGTAAACTTATCGGTACCATCTTTAAATGATGACTTTTCGATCCAGTGAAATAACATGAGATCATCTTTTACCACTGCAGATGTTGTTTGTATTTACCACAGCGTATTATTTGGCAATAGCTAAGGCAATTAGTTAATGTTCATGAGATCAGTAGAGATACATTCGCCTTTTATGAAGATCATAACAGGCATCCTGTTAAAGATGTAAATTATTTGTTGTATCACGAATTGAAACGTGGCAGATTTGAGATCTATCAACATCTGCTGCGAAGTGGGGCAATTTGGACAGTACCCCCCCCCCCCACCTCCTACTTGTTCTGTCTCCGTTATGCAGTAAATAGACATATTACTTTGATTTAGTTTCCATTTGCCAAGTTATGGCTAGACCCAACCCCCACCCAGGAAACATTTTCAGCGGATGCCCATATCTAGTGATTTTTTTGTATGATCTTCAATAGTACTAGGTCACTTATGTCTTCGTTTTCCAGAAACGGATCGTTACTCTTTTACATGTCAAGATCAGACACCCATCTCTCACAAACGAAAAGAAAGTAACATGACTACCAAGAATTTCAGGCAGTATGGATTCAGAGTGCGCAAAAGATGGAAATCAAAGCATACACTTAATATTCCCAATAGAAAGTTTTATACTGTATCAAACATATACGTTTTGGATCTGTAGTTCACAACGCCCCAGGTCGCAACCCAAATTCGGATCGCAAAGACCTTCTAGTGGGTCGCAAAGATCCTCTTTTGAGGGTGGCACAATTTATCAAAATATTCAAACGGGGTCGTGAGGGTAAGATATAAAAAACCTATTTTAGGGTTGCAGCCAACAACGGCTTGGAATCACTATTTTCAATGCACTGAGATATTGTCTCTGCAATACGTTACCATTATGAACAAGGGAGAATTCCTGCTTCATATGACAGACTTGGCCCTATCTTGAAAGACGCGTGAATGGATTTTTTTTAACCTACTGTATTTCACACGTGACACCTAGCCTGTGTATTTCTACATTTATTCTCATTATATTATTATGTGGTTAAAATTCACCATTAATTGTATAAATACTCAATTCATTGCAGATGACCGAACAGTAGTACTTGATATTCAGTTATATATATATATATATATATATATATATATATATATATATATATATATATTAAAGAATAACAATTATATATAATACACATATATTCATGAACAACAATTATTAATCAATATTTTGTGTCAACAGTTTTGTATTTTGTAAAGGCACTCTGGGAGTGAATATAATTACCTGAAATAGATTTTTCTGTTTTAAATTAGCATTACGTTTAAAACAATGACATAGAAAGTAACCCTCAAATAGACCAGAAAGAATTAAAAGTCACGTGAATTTCGAGACAATTCTGATCTCACTTTACATCATTAAGTTTAACTGGGTAAATGCTGACGACTATTAGATTATATTTTAATTTTTAGATGAATTTTAAATAATATTAATGTTGTATAAAATATTTTGACAACTACCACGTAAGTGTTCCAGCCACCTTCGCAAAAGTCACTAAAGGCACACAACAAGTAAGCAAATACATCACAATACAAAGCCCATATGACATATTAAAGTCAATCACATTGAAATTACTGTACAACATCGACTATATCATTCAAAATACATATTGTGTTCATTTCTTATCGATTTCACGTTCATAAGTTGAAAATGATAATTAAATCTTTGTTTAGCATATTGATATATGTTCTAATCATGCTGAGAGTCGCAGAACTCACAGTTACGACTATATTGCTTGATTTAGTATTATAAACACACAAAGAACTACTTTATCAAATATCAATGCGTCAGTAAAGTAAATTGGTGCAGTATCCAAACGATTCCAAACGTTTGGATAATACGATATTTACTCTGCTGATAAGTAAAGCACCAAACAGTACCACCTGTCTGTTTCTACGTTTAATGGACACAAATGCAAATAAGTAGGTATGCAAATGTAAATGCATTTAAACATGATTTTTTTTGTTGTTTTCCCTTCATAAATTGTGCACAACTATTCGTCATAAATTAAAGAGCTTCCTGATCATAATGGTAAAGACGATGCAATAAACTTGGGTTGGAAAATGAGGCAAACAAACGTCAATAGTTTCTGTTATATAAATATAAAATATATTAGCTCGTCCAAGAATTTAAGGTTATTAGCGCGATATTTGCAAATTAATTAATTTGATAGAAAAATGGTTGCCTGTACAAGGAAAGAAAATATATGCATCTTAGTGTCTAAACCTTTTAAAGCACTAATCACAATAATGACAGTTGTCTTTATAGGATGTAAAACTATTAAGAGCAATATAGTTAAATCCTGCAGAGAGAGAGAGAGAGAGAGAGAGAGAGAGAGAGAGAGAGAGAGAGAGAGAGAGAGAGAGATTATTTATAAGGAAACAAAAGCAATAGTAAAGGAAATTAAAAACGATTTATTGCCGACCCCTGATCTGTTTAATTGTGACACTTCTTTATTATGCTCTTATAAAGAGTAAAGGAAATAAAAGGTAAATGTTTTGGAAGAACGTGCGACTTTAACCATTATATAACATCCTAAGCTTTCTGACGGGAGTGATCAATGAGTGCGTATTTGTAAGGTATTGGTCTTTGCGCTAGCGCCATGCCTCTAGATTATCAGCTTTTAGACTGGCGTTTCGCGTTCAGGTATTCTTAGCGTCTTGATGTCATCTATACATGTAAACAGGTGTAATAATCACTCTCATCTCTGGTCCTTAAGCCAGGTGTAATAATCACTCTCATCTCTGGTCCTTAAGCCCAATACACATCTTTGCCTGCCTTAATTGTATCTCCAGTTTGTAGCAAAAAGAATTGTTAAGTTGCTTGTTTGATTTTGTTTGGTTTAGTTTGATGTCGATGTGGCAAAGAAGTGGTCCATTATTTATTCGAGTGAACAATATTGATATAATAAAAAAACTCATGAAACTTTAGGACACAAACAAAGCCATGATTGTTCATAACGATTACTCCCTGAGTGGAAACCGAATGTAATACTATTATATGCTTGACACTTGTTTATAAGCAGTATTTTTGGCATGCAATATAATCTAGCTGACATTAAGGGATGGCGGGAATATCTAGTGAGGAGTATGATATAAAAGCGCACAATGTACAATTCTACCCATCCAGGATGACAACATATAAAAGTAGAAATACTAGCATTATGATTTCAATTACCAATCTAATTAGCCAGGCTTTATAGTCTCCGGAACGGTTGTGGAGGTGACTCCATATCTGATTGAACCCCTTTAATTGAATATACCGAGACAGACATTTATACAACATTGTATACATTCGGAAATAACGTCATTTATCAACAGTGAACGGCATTTGTACTTAGAGATTAGACATTTCCTTTATCTACAGATATTAAATGTTGTATGCTTCTATAAGAATTGTTGGAACATTGTACAATATTTCTTGATTTCATCTTAATTTTACCATTATTCACAGTTCAATCGTGCAGTGTGATCGATTCCACAGATCACGTGATATGCACCTCTTAAATGTGCAGTGATCTCGACTCATCGTACGTAACTAGAGGGCGTTTCAGTCGAGCCGAGTGCCACCATCTTACTATCTTTGTACAGAGAGGGTACCACTCTTTACGGGACCCCAGTTTTTTTAAACTTTGATTGGATAGTTTCATGAATAGAGGGATCATTTTACGATATAACCTGCTCAAAGAAAGTATTTGGTTTTTCTTTTAAACTGTATGTTATTGGTAAGAGTTCGATACGGTTAGGAGAAAATTTTCATGAATAATCCATAAAACGTGTGCATCATGGAAGGTTTCACGCGGAAGAGGTTTTATTCATGTATATAATTACAGAATGAACCAATACTAGTTTGGTACTTATCTTCGTTTCGTGGAAATATAATTGTATTATAAATTACCCTCCCTTTCATCTTTAACCGGAAATGCGTGTCAATTCTCTCCCTTGAGCACCCGTTAGAGGTAGCAAGCAGAGTCTGACGTTTTATAAATAAGTACAACCAAATCTGTGACATAACGAAATCATTTTTTCTGTATAATAAATATACACATATTTATAGTACATTAAGGTGATTTATTGTTACAATGTCCTTATAGATTTTGTTTGAAAATTAAGGAGGCAGATGTTACCAATCGTTTTTGATTTTTTCTTTCACATGAATAAATCATGAATAAAGACAAACTTTTACATAACATTTGGCTTTTGGATCGGACATACACTCATAATTGTAAATTCTGAGTAATTAAAGCTACAAATTCTGGTTTGCCCGAGGCACATTTCCCCAAAATATCCTTTTACATATCACATACATTTAAAATATGCCTCAATAAAAGTCTGCTTATATTCTCTACTTACTGTTTCATTAATTAACCCAAAAAATCAATTACTGGATTTGTTTCTAATATATACTCTTTACATAAGAGGCTCACATTTTGGAAAATTTTATTTTTTTTGCAGGCAAAATAATAAATTGTTTGCATTTGCTATGAGCAGAAACCATGAAAAGGAGTATATTTCATTTGCTAATTTGCTATTTATGATGCTTTGACCTTCTCAAAAATACAATATGTATTAATCTAAGACAAAATTTCATCTTTGGCTTATTGTTACTAAGTATTGTGATGTGGTGATTAAATATTAGACGCGCACAGTCCTCCATGTTTCAGATGGTCACGTGGTACCCATATTTGAATTATGCAGTACCTCGGACTCCAAAGTGGGTCGCGTGGTGTAGTACAAGTTTAGTTAAATGATTGATTCTTCTACAAGTTAGACTTAATGAAGACCTATTTTATCACGTGTGCTTAAATTATCGCTAAAGAGGTCTCTAACCTTTTTATAGGTTCAACCAATTCTTTACAACGCACTTTCTTTGGATTTCAGTATATAGATCCCATTTATAACTTACCAGCCGTTCACTGTTGTGTGTCTATAAATATATATATTAATGCATAGCAATTTTTGGATATACAGTGGCTACAGAAAACAAAAACGAGTGATACTGTATGTAATCTAGCAGTGCTAGAAAAACTGAAATAAAGGCGACAGTAATGCCACAAGATTTATAGCTTGCAGACACATACATAAACGGTCCAGAGGGAAAACATTCTAGGCGTATATATAGGTTAGGAAATAAAACCAAAAATAACTGTCGCTTGATTTATGTTTGTTTAATCTGTTTTACATGGCTATCGGTATGCGTGCATTTCCACAGATACAACGGAGTCAAAGTTACTAAATACATATACAGTATTAAAACACTATGTTAATCACTTAAACTGGGACAGATTTCGAACTTACTCTTTCCTGTTCTCTGCATATCTTTATAATCATATCTGGGTCAATCGCCACATTCCCAAGTGGTGATACACCTTTGTCACACACACACACACACACACACACACACACACACACACACACACACACACAGATTAGATTAATTTTAATGCCAATAAAATCATATAAGGAATTTTAAAATATTTTCAGAAAAGATACACTTGCTAGCATTTCTACTACTTACAATTCGGTATAGAGAGTCAAAATTTTTGAAATACCTACATTCTGAAAATAACTATTTCTCTTTATTAAATACATATTTGTTACGATATTTTCTCAGGTAAATATTTTTTCAGTGGAACAATTTATAACAGAACAGAGTTTAATGTGTGAAACTACCAGTCACGAAAGTATGGACCATGGACAGGGAATAACCATTTGAAATTCTATCCAAAAGTGTTCGTATATTATTATGTAACTATACATATATATCGGAACTGTATTATATATATATATATATATATATATATATATATATATATATATATATATATATATATATATATATATATATATATATATATATATATATATATATATATATATTATTTTATGGGACGGGCCTATGAGGAAAGTAGTATAGAAATGTTAGACAATAATTAATATTTTGTAGAAACTTATGTTACTGTTTATGAAAGAACGGGGATGTGGAGGTAAATTTAAAGGTGTACTGGTTCATACAACTTCATTATGATTGAAACAAAGGTTTATAATTGTTCTATAACATGATTATTTGCAAACATTAGAAAATTCAACTTGTTAAAAGTCCATTTAAAATGCTATTTTCATTGACATTGTGCAAGTCAATATAAAGTCATACTCACGCAATTAATTTGCATAATTTAAAGTTTTAGTTCGTATAAATGAGAGCAATTTAAATATACGCAGAACACGCACATTGAAAAGTGAAGAGGTGTAAAATTACTCTTGGTATGTTATCTCGTCTAAATAATACATTACAGATATGTTACAAGAATGTTAACTCTACTTGACCGCATGAAATAGCTTTGTCTAAAATATATTTTAGTATTCTGATACTTTATTATTCTGACCATGTAAACAAAATATATTGATAATAAAATTTATGCATTATACTCTGGAATTTAGAAATGAAACCACAGCCAAGAAAAGGAGGACTTCTTGTTTATGCAACGCGTACGTGGGGATATGGGATTGTACATTCGAACTGCTCAAGACTTAAGTAATGGCCTAATTAATTATCAAAGAAGAGCGGGATCGATCTGGATTTGGCTTAATAAATAGGTATTATGTTTATGCTGGTGATATTTTGTTTCATGACCTGCAGTTGGTTTCAATTAATTTATCTTTGACTTAAAAGAAAAATATAAATGAATTGAACATTCTAAACATACTTATTAGACTTGCTCCAGTACAGTCCATGGACCATATTCGACTTTTCCCAGTACATTCCATGGACCATATTAGACTATTCCCAGTACATTCCACTGAATCTTATTTAACTTGTCCTATTGCATTCCTTGGACCATATTCGACTTGTCCTAGTACATTCCACGAACCATTTTCAACTTGTCCTAGTACATTCCATGGACCATATTCAACTTTTCCCAGTACATTCCATTAATCATATTAGACTTTTCCCAGTACATCCACTGAATATTATTTGACATGTCCAATTACATTCCATTAATCATATTAGGCTGTCCCAGCGCATTACAGGTCACTTCATACTTTGTGAATAATTTTAATAAATACTATCTATTGCAAAAGTTTCAGGCGAATTTTCTATCCAAGACTTTGAAACTGTGAAGACAATTTCTTTGATTACAAAGAAAAATAGTGCAGGTGAGAAAAGTGCATGACCAAAAGGAATTTATTCCCCAAAGAGGAATAATGTCAAATATATATATATATATATATATTTTTAATTTGTTCGCTCGAGTCAAGAAACTGGAAATATATGAGCGGTCCCAAAATCCTTCAATCAGATATATAAGTATGTAAATAAGCAAAGGTGATATCCAAAATATTTTGCGGGGGGGGGGGGTATCACGATTGAAACAAAGCAATCAAATGGTCAACAGGTGATATGTATCACGATTTAAATAAATCGACCGAAAGGTTGACATGTCACACGTAGCTGAACTTACACCGCAAGTTCCTTTTGTTTAGATTCAGAGACTTGTGCACGAACAAAGTATTCTGCTCATCACGGGATATGACGTCAGGAGTTTATAGGGACGTCCTCGCAGATAAATGAGAGCATTTAGAGAAACAAATCTAAAGATTGAAACAAGTTAAGCCAACAAATGAAAAAAGAGTGAAAGATGGAAGGAGATTTGCACATTCAATATTCACGCCAAGAGAAGCGTACTAATTCAATAACTTCAGCGAAGACCATCTGAACATCGAAAGTCTCGTATTGCTCTACTAACAAAACATTAAAGATCGTAGTAATAACAAAGTATGCGTACAAAAACAACGAACTGACAAATTCCTGAAACATTACCTCAATATGTATTGAATGAAAAGAGAAAAATTAAGTAAGTGATTAAAGTAACGTTAATTTTAAATGTGTAGATGTTGCAAATATTACAAAATATAATTATATTGATCATATTTTTTGATACCTTGTTGCAGGTAAAATAATTTGAATTACTTTTGGAACTAAATAGTAGTAGTAGTAATGCATGGTGTGTACAGTAATTATACATATCGTTACACGGGTTATATCTTAAAAACAAATAACATCCGCAAAAAGGAGATTCTTTTCAATACATCAGTGCAGCAGGATGCATTGCTATTGCATATCATATTAATACATAATCCTATGACAGACAAAGTCACTAATACAAATATATTATTGGCATATCAGTATTACTAGATACAATTAGCATGACTGTCGTACGGAATCAGAAATCTGTTATACCTATACGTCTAACTTTCCAAATCAAATATAAAAACAATTATGTTTGTGACATAATAAATTTATTTTGAACAGTCGAATTAGTTTTCAAACAAATTCCTAGATAGTGTAATAAATACCATTTTAGTTGGTGGAGACAGTATTTCCGAAAACTAAATAGGACGAAAATATGAATCGGGCGATTTCGGTGGGAATCAATTGAATACATTTTCATACTTACAAAGAACGCGTTTTATGATGTCAATTTTAAATAAGAATTATAGATGGATGCAATTTTAGTGCAGGCTGCTGCTACACTGGTTCTGGGAGGTCAGGGACATTTATATTCTAGTTAGCTTGTATTAAATTAAAATGAGAGACGAGATGCTATTGCATTATTTGCGATTTTAATGCATACACTTTATGTGATTGGTTTTAATACCTATTTGTCCAAATATGTCTTTCGTCATCTGAAAGGTTTTCTCACAGATATCTTATACGACGAAAATAAATCAACATATATAAGTAAGAAATATGTACAAGATAAATGTTCAAGAGAAATAGAGGCTGATGATGCAAAGGTTACATACCGCTCCGCTGACAATTCCTTGCAGAACGAGCATCTGAAGAAAGGTCTCGCTTCGAAGTCCATTAATAAATTTCAAGTGACCTGTACACGCGTCCATGTCTGCCTAGAAACGAAACCGCGACGAATGCAGTCAGCTAACATGTGTGCGTATACATATTGCTAAGACAGGGTAAAGAATTATTCTAATGTGAATACAAAATAACATCATACCACTTGAAAGTTTCTATGTATAACAATTTTTAAAAAAAATGTAGTTCTAACGAACCTAATTACTATTGTAGCAATGTGTGTACTCTTCGTTTGAAGTTTTCTTCATTTGATCGGTTATGTAGAAGCGATTGGCAAGAGTATATATATATATATATATATATATATATATATATATATATATATATATATATATATATATATATATATATATATTGTTTGTTAAAATAGTCACTCTCAGTGATTTGTAAAATTTTCACATTACTCAAAACTATCACACCTTGTCTTTTGTTTTGAAAATCAAATTTCACCTTTCCTAATCTCTATTATGTCCTTGTTATTTTGTGGGATATTTTTCTCGGGGTGGTGGTGGTGGTGGTGGGATATTTGGGTGGGTATATTGGTTATTGCAGTTTGTAATTGTTTTTTAATTCTTCTTTTCAGTGTACGATTTTCATATATGTTTGAAGAAATGATATACAATACGGGATGCAAGTACGCCGGTACGTGAGGGTACGTAGTTCCATTAGGACATCATTTGCAGGTAGGGCTGTACCGGTAAGGAGTTAAACTATGTTTGCGCCTACTATACAATACTACTAACGCACTAATCTTGTGTTTTAATTATTTGATAACTTTCGTGATTTAAGAGCTAATTCTTGTTAATAATGTAACCTGACTATGTCTATGCTGTAGAAAAGGTATCTGCGTACCAAAACACCAAAACAGTTTTGTAATAGAACCATTCATCATAACCAAAACCAATTTCATCTATAATTACAACGGCAAGACTCACTTCCTTAACAGATTTGCGTACATTTTTCCGGCCGGCTCGATTGTCACTGCTGTTGTCGGAGACCGTTCGGCTGAGAATCAGGCGCAGAATATCGTGGTGAAGGGCTTTGTTAAGACTGATATTGGATTCATTCAAGGCACAGTCGGATGAATATGGATCCACCATTAGGCGTAAAAGTGTTAAATTCGCTTTGGAATCCACGAATGGAGACATGTCAATATCCTCATAACCCTGGAGAAAAACCAAAGAAGACATCGGCAATAAAACTCGTTATTATAATATATAATATAACCAGTTTCTACTGAAAGCGCCATCAAAGAAGACATCAGCAATAAAACTCGTTATTATAATATATAATATAACCAGTTTCCACTGAAAGCGCCATCAAAGGATGCTTTTTTAAAATTTATTTCTTGTTGCTTTTGACGAATCAGTATGTGTAAACGAGATATCTTCATTGCGATACTGCTTTGTGGATATAGTTTGGACAACGTACTTTTAAAATAAGACACAATTACAGTTGTTTGTCTTCATTCTTATGAAGACAATGTGTCCGCTTGGAATACATTATTTCGTGATAATAGAGACTTACCAAATTCACAACAAGCCAACTGTTTGGACGGGATAGAAGACTCAGATAAAGGGCCTGAAAAATAAAACAAAATGAAATATTTATTAAAGAACAATTCTCAACATTAATCTTTAAGAATTCATATTTAAGACAAATATTGAAATCAAAACATTGTAGATAATTGATGATATATATTTATGATGCCATTTAATAGTAAAGCTTTTATCATGACCGCGTTTAGTCATTGCAGACTATATATTTTAATATGTTTATGATAGGCAGAAAAAAAATTGTCAGAGGGACAAAGGACGCGTATACATCGTTTTTTAATACTTGACATGCTCACTAAGCTAGACAATATATATATATATATATATATATATATATATATATATATATATATATATATATATATATATATATATATATATATATATATATATATATATATATATATATATATTACAAGCTTTTTCGTGTCATTATAAAGAAAAACTATTTTCTTTTATATAACAGTTGACGAGTCCTTGCTAGTTCGCAACCAATTATGAGATAATATTGGTCCTAGTTAGTAAGTGTTCCAGAGAATCTACATAAATTCTTTCTAACCACAACCACCCCCACCCCCCAATTAAGCAATATTTTATCTGCAGCAGAATTCTGATTCTAATGTGTTTCTCTGTGCAAACAGTCTCTCCATCTGTGTCTTTATTTCATCCTTCATAACGTCATGTACCATTATGATTAGACGTCGAAATGAAAGCCATAAGAAACTGTAAAACAATATTAGTTTATAGATAGCTGTCTACTTCATATATTGTTGTCTCTAATTTATTCAAACTTTCAACAAAAAAAAAAAAAAAAACGATTCAAACGATTTAAGCGTCGAAATGAAAGCCATAAGAGACTTACAACAATATTCGTTTTATAGATAACGTTTTACTTCATATATTGTTGTCTTAAATTCATTCAAACTTTCGAAAAACGATTCAACGGACCCTTCAATCATATTCTTATGTTCATACATTTGTTTTTTCTTTTATTCTTTACAAAGGTCATGTCAGAATCATTACATTACCGAATCTATGAATAAAAGACATTAACAGGTACAAATCTGAATACATTTTATAATGAGGTAATCGCTTCACGGACTTTAGAGCATCAACTGTATTTTTCATTAATAATTTAAAAAAAAGAAACATTAAAAGCAACAATGTTTGCAAGATTTAAATAGATAATATTTGTATAGATAAGCGTTTTTAGCGTGCAAACGATAGGCGAGGAAAATCTCTTAAAGGACATCTCTTAATATTTAATTAATATTCATATGTGCATTTATAATCCTGTATTATGCATATAATCTTGATCCACTGGTTAAATCAAATGTGATTCATTATTTATCTCCCAAAAATTAGAGATCTTTCTTTCATGTAGAAAGAGAGCTGACTTATGAACGGAAATGAAAAAATAATCCCCCGGGAAGGTCATTAGTGATTGATGTGATCTCACTCATCAACTAAATGCATTTTTAATGTATAATATCAAATAAAAGGTAAAAAGGTATTGAGTCGTTGGATATGAAATCAGGTACCAAGCATGATCTGGACCGTTTTCATCTAATATTTCCGAAAGCCAATACACACATTAATTTAATTCATTTGCTGGCGTTGGATCAGTAAATAGATATATTAGTGCCATAAAGAGCAATTTTCCACCAGGACAGATGTATCAAACTATACTGGATTCTGTCACATCAAGTAAATCCACGATCCCATGCCAATCCCAATAGTAATAGGGCTACGCAATCTGCTAATGGATGGCACAACACCGCTTTGGTTTGAACGATAGAAGCAGAAGGTACTTGACAGTGTTGTTTGACGCCATTGTTCAGCACAATATAGACTATACATGGTGGCCAGTATTAATGGTGGAGGAAGAACCCGGGAAAACCCCAGAAAAAAAAACACCGACCCACGAGAAGCTACTGGCAAGATTTCTCACATACCAACATTGGTCGAACCCACGAAAATACAGGTGAAATGGCAATGATCCGTAAGGGTGGGCGCTTTAGACCACTCGTCCACTCTGGGCCCCTGACGATGTTGGTAAATTCGTCTTTACTGATATAAAATTTCGTCTATAGAAACATCTAATTCTATGTTATGGAACGTTCCAGAACTAGTTGACATCAAACACTTGTAAATATAAGTATATGCTAAATGTCTTTGGCATGATGCCCCAGTGCTAGACATTGCTAAAAACTGTCACACTAAAGACATCGAAACAATATGTGTACAATTGTTAAAACTACATTAAATAGACAAATTACACACATTCAAATACATATACAAACACACACACACACACACACACAGATAAGTATAACAGCAGCAGAAGAATCATTTACAGATATTCATAATTCATTGTGCCATATGTTGCTTTACAACTACATGTAAATCAAGGCTGAACGTAACAGTTTGATAACGCAGGCGCACAAGTCACGTGTGCGTAAAGATTACTAATATTTGTTTAAATCGAGCTATTAGACAAAATATGATTTCTGTTTATCATGGACTCATAATTTTGTTATGCTGATATACTTTTTGATTTTTAAAGATTTTAAAGATCTCTATTTACGATACCTTGTAGATAATAATCTGTATCAATCAGAGAATTATATGAACCTAATTAAAAATTACATTGATGCATAAAAAGATAAATGAATCAATGGATGACTGAGAAATTAACAATTATAAGGATAAGTTTCATCCGTTACCATTCCATTAAGCTGACAATGAGAAGAAAAAGATACAGTGATACAAAAATAGGCACGTTGTATCCATTAAACCCAGAAAGCAGAGTTAACATAGGATCTGAAAGTTGATTATATTATAACCGTGATACCTTTGCTTGCAAATCTATATTCTACATGGAAAAGGTACATAACTGAGCAACTCACCTGAGTAAGGACCATGCTTGTTGCTTCAGGTGTACATATCACAAGGAAATTGGTGAACTCTTTCTCTCGAAGCTCCTTTAGTGCCCACCGGACTACGTCCGCAGATGTATTATGTTGTATGTTGTATGCTCGTATATCGTAGACGTCTCTCTCGCCGTGTATGTGACGTAACAATCTCGCAGCTATGTTGGACGCTGAAGGAGAAAGATTACCAGAAAATTCATCCGAGACGTAACATAATTTCCTGCTTTAGGACACGTTACATAAATACTGAACATTGCTTGTCATGCATAATATGGTATCTCATGAAGCATCATTTCATTTTCCTCAATCCCTTAAGTAGTATACTCGCCGTCCTTTATTGGAGTTTCCTTGAACCGGATTCAAAAATTATGAACAATGCCATACTATTTTCCTTGGAAATGTGATCATGATAATGAAGTCGAAATAAAATATAGTATTCGTTGTAAATTCTAAGTTCTAATTTCTTTTTTTTTTTTCTTGAACAAAAACGGAATATCACTGAGCTTGCCAGACATTTTCTGAATAAAAGGAATAATTGCCTTTGTTGTACTCTCTGTTTCATAATAATAATAATAATAATAATAATTTGTGCAAATAGAGCCTATGGAATGTATCGAATAATTTCAGGAGAGAGGCCATTGATGTTATTACTAAATCGTTTATATTTATTCTTACGAAACATTTCAGCAATGTGTTGCTATTCATTAGTCCCATATGTATGACTGCTCAGCAGAAAGCGTATGACTACGCCTTGAAATATAATGATTTCAATGAATGAAACGCTAGATACGCATCAAAGAAAAATTAACAGTTTGTTCCTCCAAGTCGTGCATAAAGTATTCAATATTACCATATACTAAAGAGCACCTGCAGATTATTTCATGATAATGCCTGCCAAGTAGCAAGTATTACTCAAGTCATGAAAGCCCTATTATCCGCAAAGAGTAATCTTTCAATCAGTTTTAAAAGAGCAATGATGATAAAAAGACTGATTTATCTTATACACGTCTTGCATAACTCCACCACAAAAAAATCAGCAATCTTCTCGGTTTTCACTCACAAGAATCGTTGAGATGTTTTGCTTTTGTTTCAAGATTCACGTGATTAATAGGCGATCTAACTTCGATAAATACTTCTAAATTTGGTTGGCGATCATTTCATCAAAAATCATTTGTAGTTGTAACACCGTGTTTTGCTAGAATAATAAAACATCACCAGCAAATCATCACAAACCAAATATTATTGAACGCTAAGGATATATAGGGTAACCATCTTTGATCTTTACAAAAAATCACATTCCGGAAAGTTGATGTATCAATATCAGTATAGAGACTCGAGGACCAAAAATGAGTATGTGTTCGAGGAAAATGATGATTTATGTCACTTCAATGATATGGATCTGAAAATCTTTTAATATGCAAAACGCCTAAAGGAATATTCAACATTAAGCATTAAAGCCTTTAATGAAATTAAAGATTGTACGTTTTCGTTAACTGTAAACTGATTTTAGTAAATATATTTTAACTGTCTGAGCGAGAAGACATACCAAGATCAAAACTTTAAAGCATGGAAAATGGCATCCAAATTTAATTTAATTTCATTTTAGTTAAGAACATACTGAAATATCTTTTATTTTAGCTTTATTCCAGTTAAAGTTATTGACCGTTTACTTAATTAGTTTTCCAAAACAAACATAAACATGCGGTGAGGTCAAGGAAGGAGATTATCGGTGTTATGTTCATATGAGATCCTACAGAACAGCAGAATTCCCTTGTGCTAAGAGTCGGTTTTTCTTCCATCATATATGCAAATGCCAATAAATCAATATATATTTGATACAGCGGAAAAAAAGACTATTAATTTGAAAGAAATTAAATTTAACCAGTGTTTACATCTGTTTCTAACAAGTCATAAAAAAGACTGAAGATATATATACTCAAAAAGGTCAAGGACAATTAAGAAACTTTGCAAACTGACTTCTTGTGACAACATGAATTATACGACTGATGTGTGAAACCATGAAACTTTCCCTCACAGGGGCACGTGCTCGTTATTAGCCTGGTCACAAAGAAATTGTAATGCATTGCATGGGGTACCTTTTGATTTTAATTTTCTGTTCGAGTATTAACTAGATAAACACTGCATTCTTTATTCTAAATTGATTGATTTAATAGTCATGATATGTTTGTGAATAGATCAGAATCAAGTCTGACTCATCTGACATTAGGACTACGGCTTTTGAGCCCAATACTCATCTCGCTTCCGAAATCACGATATTCTACAAACATCGTTTGGACGAAAACTTGTCAAACTATATTCTGTGGAAAATATGTACATTGATACGCACTATCAAGTGCGCTCGTCATGTGAATCATCGTTTACACAGTTCAAATTCATCCAAAACAGTATTCTTCATTTCGAATGGACTATGCTAAATCATGGGGTAAGAACAACATAGTTATGTTATTACCTGCATCATTGTCATAAATAATACCACTCTGTGTCCATTTGTAATGCTGAAACAAGTCTTTTATTGCAGCTGTATATGTTGTAGCATCAGGAATCATGTTAAGGGTATATTGGGTCGTCTCCATTTCATGCGGTACCAAAGAGGTCACAAAGTATGGGATTTTCAGATACTCGGAAATGGTGGCGACCACTTTGTTGTAATGTCCTACAATGCCAGCCAGGTTCTCCATCTGCATCTTAGCTAAAAGGAATACATACTAAATGTAGGTATGAAATACAAATCTAAACTATTAACTGATAATGGAAATCACTAAACTAAAACCGTAATTTTCCCAGAACACATTACACATGAATAGACGAAAATATTTTACATATAAGTCTAAACTTGTAATCGTTTACAGATTTGTTGTTATAAATATTTATAAAAACTATATTTTAATTTCAAGATAAATCTGTTGAATAAGTCCTTACTTATATAACGTCAAAGTTTCTATATAGTCCACTATGTTTTTTCCACTATATTTTGGTCTTCCTTGTTTCTATATACTCCACTACGTTGTTTTATCACTATATTTTGGTCTTCCGAGTTAGACCATAGACATCACTTGACCAATATATCGTAAAATGAAAGCGATATGGTATGCCTTGTGTGTTTAGAAGAACACAAGCATTAAAAAAAACAGACAAAAACAGTCTCATTGAACCTATTGTAGGTAAATTTCACGACGATAATATTATCCATATATTTAGTTTGTTAATAAATAAGAGTGATCAATGACATATAATGCCTCACACTTATTATGAATGATTAGAAAAAATAACGAAGTTAAAAGTGTAAGATGGATTGTTTCTCCAAACACATGAACCCGGATCACAATGAGGTTTATGAATATTCCCTGCTTCCAGTGTGTAATTAAACTGACAAGTTCCAATGATCAGGTCTATGAAGTAGATATTCTGACTTATGATGACTTTACGTTTAGTATATAGGGAAAGTACAGTTTGATGATGTGAACATAAGTTTCAAAAAGCAGAACAGCCGGTCATATGCTTTAATCCAGGCCCAAAGTTAGAATAGCAGTTTCTCATATTTATATATTTATATTTCTAGTAGTGGTAGTAGTAGTAGTAGTATTAGTAGTAGTAGTAGTAGTAGTAGTAGTAGTAGTAGTAGTAGTAGCGTCACTAGTAATAGTAGTAGTAGTAAATATATTAGTAGTGGGAGTAGGAGTAGGAATAACGGTTTTAGTAGTGTCAGTAGCTTTAGTAGTGAAAATATTAATAGTAGTAATAGTGGTAGTAGCTGTAGTAGTGAAAATATTAATAGTAGTAATAGTGGTATAGCTGTAGTAGTGAAAATATTAATAGTAGTAATAGTGGTAGTAGCAGTAGTAGTGAAAATATTAATAATAGTAATAGTGGTAGTAGCAGTAGTAGTGAAAATATTAATAGTAGCAATAGTGGTAGTAGCAGTAGTAGTGAAAATATTAATAGTTGCAATAGTGTCAGTAGCAGTAGTAGTGAAAATATTAATAATAGTAATAGTGGTTGTAGCAGTAGTAGTGAAAATATTAATAGTAGCAATAGTGGTAGTAGCAGTAGTAGTGAAAATATTAATAGTTGCAATAGTGTCAGTAGCAGTAGTAGTGAAAATATTAATAGTATTAATAGTGGTAGTAGCTTTAGTATTGAAAATATTAATAGTCGTAATACTGGTAGTAGCAGTAGTAGTGAAAATATTAATAGTAGTAATAGTGGTAGTAGCGGTAGTAGTGAAAATATTAATAATAGAAATAGTGGTAGTAGCAGTAGTAGTGAAAATATTAATAATAGTAATAGTGTCAGTAGCAGTAGTAGTGAAAATATTAATAGTAGTAATAGTGGTGGTAGAAGTAGTAGTGAAAATATTAATAAAAGTAATAGTGGTAGTAGCAGTAGTAGTGAAAATATTAATAGTAGCAATAGTGATTGTGGCTGTAGTAGTGAAAATATTAATAGTAGTAATAGTGGTAGTGGCAGTAGTAGTGAAAATATTAATAGTATTAATAGTGGTAGTAGCAGTAGTAGTGAAAATATTAATAGTAGCAATAGTGGTAGTAGCAGTAGTATTGAAAATATTAATAGTAGTAATAGTGGTAATAGCTGTAGTAGTGAAAATATTAATAGTAGCAATAGTGGTAGTAGCAGTAGTATTGAAAATATTAATAGTAGCAATAGTGCTAGTAGCTGTAGTAGTGAAAATATTAATAGTAGTAATAGTGGTAGTAGCAGTAGTAGTGAAAATATTAATATTAGCAATAGTGGTAGTAGCAGTAGTATTGAAAATATTAATAGTAGCAATAGTGGCAGTGGCTGTAATAGTGAAAATATTAATAGTAGTAATAGTGGTAGTGGCTGTAGTAGTGAAAATATTAATAGTAGCAATAGTGGTAGTGGCTGTAATAGTGAAAATATTAATAGTAGTAATAGTGGTAGTGGCTGTAGTAGTGAAAATATTAATAATAGTAATAGTGGTAGTAGCAGTAGTAGCGAAAATATTAATAGTAGTAATAGTGGTAGTGGCTGTAGTATTGAAAATATTAATAGTAGTAATAGTGGTAATAGCTGTAGTAGTGAAAATGTTAATAGTAGCAATAGTGGTAGTAGCAGTAGTATTGAAAATATTAATAGTAGCAATAGTGCTAGTAGCTGTAGTAGTGAAAATATTAATAGTAGTAATAGTGGTAGTAGCAGTAGTAGTGAAAATATTAATAGTAGCAATAGTGGTAGTAGCAGTAGTATTGAAAATATTAATAGTAGCAATAGTGGTAGTGGCTGTAATAGTGAAAATATTAATAGTAGTAATAGTGGTAGTGGATGTAGTAGTGAAAATATTAATAATAGTAATAGTGGTAGTAGCAGTAGTAGCGAAAATATTAGTAGTAGTAATAGTGGTAGTGGCTGTAGTAGTGAAAATATTAATAGTAGTAATAGTGGTTGTAGCAGTAGTAGTGAAAATATTAATAGTAGTAATAGTGGTAGTGGCTGTAGTAGTGAAAATATTAATAATAGTAATAGTGGTAGTAGCAGTAGTAGTGAAAATATTAATAGTATTAATAGTGGTAGTAGCTGTAGTAGTGAAAATATTAATAGTTGTAATAGTGGTAGTAGCAGTAGTAGTGAAAATATTAATAGTAGCAATAGTGGTAGTAGCTGTAGTAGTGAAAATATTAATAGTAGTAATAGTGGTAGTAGCTGTAGTAGTGAAAATATTAATATTAGTAATAGTGCTAGTAGCAGTAGTATTGAAAGTATTAATAGTAGCAATAGTGCTAGTAGCTGTCGTAGTAAAAATATTAATAATAGTAATAGTGGTAGTAGCTGTAGTAGTGAAAATATTAATAGTAGTAATAGTGGTAGTGGCTGTAGTAGTGAAAATATTAATAGTAGTAATAGTGGTAGTAGCAGTAGTAGTGAAAATATTAATAGTAGTAATAGTGGTAGTAGCAGTAGTAGTGAAAATATTAATAATAGTAATAGTGGTAGTAGCAGTAGTAGTGAAAATATTAATAGTAGCAATAGTGGTAGGGCATAACCGATTAGCATTTTTCTAAAGATTTCCGATTCCGGATTTTGGGCATGAAATTTATCCGATTCCGGATACGATTCGATTAATCGGAAATGCTAAATCCGTATTTTTTTGAAAAAAATTTCATCTTCCGTTTCCGGGTTTATGGTATCTGGTTTTGCCGTGTCTAGCATGTTACTTAGTACTTTACCATATCCGGCTTCAGTTCCGGTTTTCACCCTCCGGTTCAAATAGATTGTCTCACAGCGTGGTTGTGTTGACCATATTGGACTTTTCTGACTTCTTATTTAACTTTATTAACTCACTATCGAATGGCACGCAGTGTTAGACACGGTGCAATAGAAATTCAACTTTATTATTTTTATTATCCGAATCGGTCGTTCCTACCTTGTCCGACTCCGATTAATCGGAAGCTCATACTATCCGGTGGAATCCGATTTCCGGATCAAAAGTCGGTTATGCCCTAAATAGTGGTAGTAGCTGTAGTAGTGAAAATATTAATAATAGTAATAGTGGTAGTAGCAGTAGTAGTGAAAATATTAATAGTAGTAATAGTGCTAGTAGCTGTAGTAGTGAAAATATTAATAATAGTAATAGTGTAGTAGCATTAGTAGTGAAAATATTAATAATAGTAATAGTGGTAGTGACTGTAGTAGTGAAAATATTATTAGTAGCAATAGTGGTAGTAGCAGTAGTAGTGAAAATATTAATAGTAGCAATAGTGGTAGTAGCAGTAGTAGTGAAAATATTAATAGTAGGAGTAGTAATAGTATTATTAGCGGTTGTAGTAGTAGTAGTAGTAGCAGTAGTAGAAGTAATATTTGTAGTAGTATTGATAGTAGTAATATCGATATTAGTAGTTATATCGATAGTAGTAGTATCGATAGTAGTAATTACCTGAGTTAAGATCTTGTAGAGCCCACCACTCAGTTTCATTTATAAAGATGGAATTTATTGTGCGACTGTCATTTTTGTAGCCATTATTTTGCATAATTTCTATCCAAGACGAACGAGCGGAATGTAGAATACCTGGAACGACAAGATAATATGATCAGTACAATTACGGTCTGTTTTGTTTTTGTTTTGCATCATGGAATGCTTTCATCTTTGTAAATTTCAACACTTTATGAAAAGATTAGGAAAACTTTGCATGTACTGTATGCAAAGCCGATGAAATATAACAGTTGAACGTTATATAATGAATTTTCACGTTAAAATAAAAACAGATAAACCTTATTTGCAGAGAGAGAGAGAGAGAGAGAGAGAGAGAGAGAGAGAGAGAGACAGACAGACAGACAGACAGACAGAGAGAGAGACAGACAGAGAGAGAGACAAACAGACAGAGAGAGAGAGAGACAGACAGACAGACAGAGAGAGAGAGAGAGAGAGAGAGACAGACAGACAGAGAGAGAGAGAGAGAGAGAGAGAGAGAGAGAGAGAGAGAGAGAGAGAGAGAGAGAGAGAGAGAACTCTAAATAAAAACTAATTTTGACAAGTTAGCAGGAAACATACTTTGGGATGTGTTAGCCTTAAATCCATTACTGAGGTTTTGGTCAGAAAAATAGAGATATTTTACGACAGATGAAATATCCCTGCGGTATCATGTATGATTGATCCGATTTAAAGATGCTATCTGAAAGATGGTAATGTTGATAAAACCACTACGTGAGACATTCAGTGTTTGTGTACATTTGCACATAGCAACATTAATGTCCGATGTAATATAGATATAACCGCCATTTTGTGACATTCATTGTTAATGTACATTTGTAAATAGGCGCTTTATTGTCCGATGTAAAGTAAATATCGTCAGATGTGTCATTCGGTGATGGAAATGATCGTCACTTGGGATATTTGGTGTTTGATATGATCGTCACATGTGATATTCGATGTTTTAATACATGTATACTGCTTTAGGATCGACATTAGATACAGAATAAGTTGCAAATCTATATGTGATGTATTGCTAACATTGTTAACGTGATTATTAGCACCATTGCAATGATTGTTATGAAATGATCACGTAATATTGGAGATACACACTAAATATGTATCATATTCTGTTGAAATCAGAGAAAAAAATAACCGTTTTGCTCTAGGATAATAATGAGTGCTAACAAAACAAAACTAAATCATTACATTGACCAGTTAAACCATCCATCCATCCATTCACACACACAAACTCACCCACCCACACACGCACGCATGCACACACACACAGACACATACATACATACATACATACATACATACATACATACATACATACATACATACATACATACATACATACATACATACATACATACATACATACATACATACATAACCGCACCAGTGGCCTAGTGGTTAGAGCGTAAGCTGCGGAAGCGGGAAGTCGTGGGTTCGATCCCCGGTAGAGTCATACCAAAGATTTACAAATATGGTACATTGCATGTAAACATTCGGGTTGACCAAAAGGGCAAGGAACCTATCTGCGCGAACCAACTTAATTTGATCTGGACATAATTTGGTAATGACTAAAATAACCCTAATCCGATCAGAGCATCTGAAGCATTATTCCAGCATTTGCCCTTCTTATTACGGTCACGATACGGCTCCGATGGCCTAAGTAGTGAGAGCGTCCGCATCAGATGCGGAATGTCGCGGGATCGAGCACCGACTGAGTCAGACCAATGACTTATACGACTGGTACTGACAGCTGTTTCTATAAGAGCTCAACATGAATAGATCGGCTTGGTGTCAGGATAATATGGCTTGGTGGGACATTATGCTAATGTCTGCGGCATGGTGCCCGAGTGCTAGGTCACTATAAACTGCCTTACTGCAGACATCGTAGCAATATGACCAAAAAATGTTAAAGCTACATTAAAACTGTGACACACACACACACACACACACACACACACACACACACACACACACACACACACACTCGCAAGTAGTATATAAGCAATTCGTCAGGATTGGCCAATTCTTGTAAGAAAATTAGTTCCAGTTAGATAGCAGATGATAACGACATGCCTTTACAATAAAATATGTTTCGATTATACATCTCAAATGGAGAATTTATTGGATGCTAAAAAGTGCGTTTGCCTTAATAATTCAGGGGTAACAGGTTATATCGATATTTAAAGCTAATTTATTTTCAATCGATTTATGTTATTTCAAATACAGGTACGACTCACATAGCTGTTTGGAGATTAACGCATAATACAACCAATAATTGCATTTAATTTTCATTCACAGTGCTCCAGTACATGCCTTTTTCTGCAAATATTTGCACTGAATTTCGATAGACGATGTCGGTGGATAGAAATAGTTTTAGAGTTTATTGAACAGCACAACCATTATAAGACAGATGGAAATTGGAAAATAGTAAAAACTAGAAACAAATCCAGATACTTGTGCAGGTTAAAATATGGACTCGTGACTGTTCACTTACGGAATAAAACGTTTGATATTATTGTACCTGTTATTACAAGTTTAATTTTGACCGTCATCATCAGTTAGTATATATGTGAATGAAGTGTCTCAGATAGTTGATTTCGACAACATTATTTTCAGCGAGACCGCAACGAATTCGGATCAGTGTAACTCAGATTTCTTGCCAAACATGTTACATGAAACAAATTTCTTCGCGGCAATATATGAAGATCTATCAATTCCAAAGAGATGAACTTAGATGTGGCGCTTAGCTGTGTAATGAAAATTACTCTACTTTTCCGCGTTTATTAGTTGAGTTGCTCTGAAAATGTGCCACCGAAGGATGCCGTAATTGATAGCTATTACATATCTTTGCCTGCTGTCCACTAGTGGCTCGTATTTTCCCCTAGGTCGGATCAGCAGGACTAATTTATCCCTATCGCTGATGTATCGATGTTTCAATCTCCATCTATAGAGTGACCCTTGATGGCAAGCATATATCAATAATAACATCTCCAACCAATTCTGAGTGTTCGCCGTCAAAACCCATGGTCAATTTCAATCAGAAAAACAGCGGGGAAATGATGCTGTTAGGAAAAATAATAGGCGGATCCTTCCATTGATGTCACTCTATTGTATATCAAGTGTTCATTAATTTGAGAAATTCGCTGTTTTCAGTTAGATGATATCAAATGTATATTTAATTGTGGATATTGGAAGTTTATGATTTTTATATTGTAAAGTGTCCCAAGTGGACAGAAGCAACTTGCCTCTGTACATTCGTGCCATTTCAGACTCGGGCTTTAATTATATTTAATCCCTCATCGACAATCAGTGTATAAACGTTATATTAATTATTGCTTTATTTAAATAGTGTGATGAGAAATGAAGAAGAAACAAAATTTGTAAATGCCATGTTAATCGTCATATGCTTCGCCTAAACAAAACTACCCCATTCTTTTGAAACCGGTAGTTTCTCGGAATTGAGATCTACATTTTTATAATTGTAGATCATTATGATCCTTTCTATATTGTCATAGTTCCTTCGACATTTATTTGTAATCTCTAAATTTTATAAAACTTATCTAGAGTTTAAAAATGCATTTTAGTGAACCTTCTGACCTAGAAACATATTCGCATATATGAACCCTGGCATATTTGAAAGTACGGGGAATTGTTCTCAACATACTTTTATGATATACAAAAACAAAATGGCGATGGAACCCGTAACATTGGAAAATGTATTTATGAACTTGTCATAGGAAAACTGATTTTGCTTGCTAATATAAAAAAATAGAAATTTTAGTTCTCTAAATTCTCTCAATTAATTAAATAAATTAAATTCAAAGAATGAATACAATTATATATAGTTTTAATGGATATAAATCAGAAAACCCCCAGAATTATTTCAAATTTTGTACGATCAAGACTATTTTAAATGGTTAATCTTAAAGATTTTATTATATCAATGAAAATGTGCAATACTTCGGCAAGTGATCAGAACAGAAAACAAATGCATCCATGTTTTAAATTTCAATTTGTCAATAATCTTGTATATATATATATAACTTTATATTTCCATCTTTAGAGATAGTGTAACAAGAAATTCTAACACTCGCATAGGGTAATGTATTTTTTATTATCAATACTGTTCCTTGTTCGCCCATATTGTCCCATGTAATATTTGGAATAGCTGTATATGTAAATGTTGGATATATGAATGTGAAGGATATTGTTTTATATGAAGGCAATATTACTTATTGGAAGCAAAAGAGACTTATACACAAGAAAACTGTTAAAGGTTTAATTTGTACATAAAACTAATCAATGAATTGCAGTGTCAATCGAGCGCACATCTGCCCCCGGTCCACCCACACCCCTTGTTTCAATTGATTCTATCTAACGTATGCCAACTCAATCCCTAAGCTGAACACAGCCGACATGCCATGGCAGCACTACTATTCCATACATACATAGGCTGTCTTTTGTGAATTTCAATTAATAAAAGAAAACTCGATCTTAGCTCATATAATGTGTTTAGTTGCTTAATCTGCGCAGAATACGAAAAACTTGTTTGCTTGTCACGGTAATGTGGTCGAAATATTTGATGCTTGTCAAGAACAAGGTGTGGGCGATGGTCATTAAAGGCGTTGCAACTAAATGTGCTCTTCATTAAAATTGGTCGTATTGACACATATGCAATGTTGCCAAAACTCGTAATATTACCAGAAAACTAAGTGAAATGTAAAGTTTGCTTCCAAACGTTTCGTAAAAGTTACAAAGGCACCATTAGTTGAGTACACATTATTATTTTACAGCATATGGGCCTCTCCCATGCGGTAATAAAAGGTAATTATAACTGTTTTTCTAAGCTTGGTGCAAAAAAAATCCTGATCATTTGCTCTTTGAACAGAAACTTTAAAAAAAAAATCAGAACCGAAATAATCTACAATATGATATCGTTATTCACGACAGTTGCAGGCAATTGTCAGTTTATCAGGAATACACAATTAATATTGATTTAGTTTCGATGAAACACAATCATTGAATGCACCATAAAGTTGATCTAGCACCTAATACAACAGTACCACCAACACCGCAAACTGCAAATGATGCATGACATCTTGTGATATGTTTGTAATATTGTTGACATTTTAACTAGAGAACTTACTTGCATGTGACTCAATCCTTGACCTCTGTACTGGGGACCTTATTTTTATATTTGACAAAACATTTGATCCTGTTACTAGGGACCTTACTTTGCATGTGACACACGGTGTAATCACGAGTCACATCTGGATAAAGATTAAGCAAAATCCATCATCAGTAAAACAATAAGTACACGTTCAAGGAGGAAATTAGCTTACAAAGTGAAATTTTCAGTTACGCTGAAAATAACGTTTGATATTTGACCTGACAATGCATGTGCGACACAGTATAGCACTGATGTCATTTTAAGTTTTATCAAAATGTAAACATCACGTAGTTTTTAACGAACAGTTGAGAGAGAGAGAGAGAGAGAGAGAGAGAGAGAGAGAGAGAGACAGAGAGAGAGAGAGACAGAGAGAGAATTAATTTCCCGCTTTGAATACCCTTTCACCTGGGGATATAACTACCTTATGTGACTGCTCATGACAAATACTGGAGTACACTTTCATTAAAATCTTTTACCATTAAAGCTGAAAGAAAGAAAGAATCAGTAGTGTTGGTTTTAGATTTGGACTTGCTGTCTGTAATGTTTGAAATTGCTGTCTGTAATGTTTGTTTAGGTTTAATGTTCTTCGATGTATGTGTGACATAAAGAAGCGCATGACGTGCACTATGCATCCGATTTGTACGTTTTGTCTTTTTCATCGAATTTTTTTTGTTATTATCGATTTAGTTTTTATTCATTCATTCCAATACCTGAATTAACTAAATATGTTTCAATCACTGCTGGATCGATCTTTACATTTTTTATGACACTTTCTATTCTGTTTCAGTTTTAAATGTATGTGCCTCTCTTGAAAACGTTTGTTCTCCATCCTTTAAAACAATTTCTCATTCACTTCATCGTACGTCGAAGTCATCAACACTTCATTGTGCCACACTGAAGTTATTTGCCGCGTTTTATTTAACATGATATTCATTATCTTTTTTATACTCTAACTTTTGAACATTCGTGTGTATTGCCTTGTATATATCTTAATACCTTCCTTTTTATCTAGCCATCTGCCAATGCCAAACAATGTCATAATGGGTGGTCGATGGACGATTAAATCCGAAGGAGAGTCTATTTCTATGGGACTAGAGTAGTTTGCTCTTTTGGATTCAAGTCGAGCTCCGCACGTGTCCATAGATCCAGCTACTCTCCATTTTCTATGCGGTTTCAATAGTTTTCCAAACCATCATACCTTCGGCCAGTTTGAGTACAGAGAGTTAAATCCATACTTTAAATTCAAGAAGTTAACGTGGAATTTGATTTTAAGACCACCGATTCTTTATTTACTAGCTTCTTTCCACATTGTTGAATATTGATTTCACTCAAAGCTTATACAAATATTGCACCGTACAATTATTTAAATCCTAACTATTTTACGCACTTGTAATTGTTTTCATGACATCTTATATCAACACACTGTATGATATATTTACCGGATTTAACTTCATTCATGTGATATATAAAATGCTCTAATATAATTTTGTTAAGCGTGTTGTGTATTAAGATTTCATAGAAATGTAACATTATGCATTTCAAAATTGTACCTTTGTACTGTTCCTTTTTGTGATCTTCAATAATTTTTCCAACTCTGCTTACGTAATTTTCTCGCCCCTTCGATATAATGCTATTTCGCAAAAGAAGTTCTTTATATTCTACCCATTCAAATCTCCCAGTATGTACAGAACATGGGAGGTTTTCGTCTGATTTTCATATTTCCTTCACATTAGGTTAGGAAAATGACCAGCTTAAAAAGTAATGTTGCTTGAATGAAAATTCTGACGGTTTCCTCGATTTAAAACTACAATTGTATAATTGTAGCCGCAAACAAGGAAAGAGAATATATTGATCTATAATGATAATTTGTTTTCTTGAATCCTTGCTTGGATTGGATTAATGATTTAATATGTGATGACTGCAAAAAATTCCTGCATTAATTAGTGCAATAATAATTCAAATTTTTTGTGTCAAAGTCTTAGTCATATTCTGTTAAGCATGCCCACAACAAATGCTGATTGTAAGTTGAATATATATATATATATATATATATATATATATATATATATATATATATATATATATATATATATATATATATATATATATCGGTCAAAATGATTTTATGTTCATATTTAATTGTTTTCCACACACTTGCAAGTGAATGATTTGTGCATGCCACTGGCCCTCAACATATGGTGTTTCCATGAAAATCGTGTTTCACTTTTGCTTGTGTAATGTATGAGTATGTGTAGTATCAAATATGTCGTTAAGATTCTTTCTTGTCAGTCAATAAAATAAATGAAAAACATTCATGCATCAAGCTTGATCATTTTCTATTTTCAGTGTCAAACTAATCAACAGGATATCCTTTTATCTTCAGCAGGTTAGAAAGACTTTCAAATGTATTAACGATTTCAGATTCATGTAAACCGTTACTCTTCTTATGATGAATAATTAAACAACTATTCCATATACTCGGTCTAAATTGGTGCTTGGAATACATATTTGTGTCGAAACAAATATTAAATCTATACCTTCTTCATATTGTACCGATTAGCTATACTGCTTTCTAGGAAGATATTGGTTGTCATTACTGAATGTTACGTGTCTGATACTAACATCTGAGTGGTCTAGAAATGTGTAACAGTTTTCATAACATCTTGAAGCCTGGTCTAGTCATGTTCTATATATTTTGATATTTAATGCTTTGCGGAATGGTATAACACTCTGAATATATTACGTATATTTGGTCATATGCCATACCAGTCGAAAGCATTTAATGTATCTTGTAACCACCTGGACATAGCAATGTCTCTATTTTAAAATCTAAAGTATCTTACAAATAACATCGCATTGAAGTAATACATATTTTGTAATTAGATGCAGTACGTTTGTTTTGGTCAACATGCAATCAATGAATTGGGCCAGACACTTTTAATGGTTAGTTTGCTCATAAATGCCTAGGAAAATTTATCTTTGTCATTGGCTCTTGAGTAGGCACGTTTGCTATTTCAATCAACGATGAATATTTGCCTTCTAAAATAATGGCATTGCGTAGTTAAATCAATGATGTTTCCCGTTTGAAACTTGTTTGCTAATCAATGCACAGAGAGCATCCCATTCACAGGAATCAAGAAAGCATTATTCTAATAGGATGATCAGCAGACATACTAGTGTTACATTCTTGACGGCAGAAGGCGTCATTAGTATAGTCAGCAGGCACACAAGTGTTGCACTATTTCAAGACATATGGTGTTCAAAAACAACGTTGCCAGTATCAGATTATAAAAGTCCCCTTCGCATATCCATGTGTTCGACCAGACTTAATTTGATAACGAAGAATAGAAAAATTAGATATTCGAAATAACAGATAGTAGATCAACTTAAAAAAGAAACGATATGAATTTGGATAAACACCTATACCGATTTTGATTTCATATATTGTTTTAATCAACAAAACAGATGTTTTAATTAATGTGACCAAATGCAGAGGTGAAACGGGAAATTCTAAACGACAAGTAAATCAGAATATCTATAGTGAAACTTCCGTATCCTGGTTATCGTATAATGGACCAATTTTATATTGTTGTATTGCTAATTTTATTCATTGAAAAGGTATGAAAACATTTTTATCGCTGTAATACTGCATAGATTTTGAGCTTAGGATAGTTGTAGGCACTTTGAAAAAAATATCAGAGGATTTAGCAGTTTGCGTATTGGAAAAAAAAAACATTGTTAATTCAAAATTTAATAGAAATATTAATTCCGTTGTGATAATTCCTTGTTTCATGATTGATCAATACAAGATGAGAATTTTTTTTATAGATGCGGTTGCTTTCAGAAAAAAGCATTACAAGATTGTGTTGCAAATCTTCAGCTTCAGTTAAAACTGTGTCATTAACTTCAGTTTAGGTTGATGACGGGAAACTCGGTTTTTGATCAACGACAAATCTTCACATGAATCAGATATGTTTTAAAGCAGTAGTTATAAACCTTACCACTTGCACTCTTATGACAATTGCAATAGATTCACTGACTGACACATGTTTTAATGGTAGAGTAGCAATGGAAAAGCCGGTACCACATCCCTAGATTTTTGTAAATGGACACCCTCTCCTCTATGATCGAAATCAGATCTGTTCTGCCTGACACCTCTAGTATATTTACTTGCAGTCATAAATGAGATCTCTCTCATAACGTTTAAGTGGTATAGAACAAATATATTTAATTCAAGCTGACTATTGACGTATTTTAATTAAATAGTTTTAATTGTATTCATTGATCTGACGTCATGACGTCACATATGTTTAGCCGTCTTCTTTTGTGATGTAATATTTATTCCAGCTATAAAAAGATTCGTCATATTCCAACGATTTTATTAGCTTATATCGTGCACCATTTTATATCATAGTCTTTCTTAACATTTGAAGACATTAACATGTTTATCGTCTTCATAAGTAAACCACCTGACAACATATTACACGATATTGTCCATTCCAATTTATGCATCACGGAATCTCATAAAATTACTTACGGAATTCTGATATTTTTTTTAAAAATCTCTTTCGTGCAATAAGAAGATAGTCTTAATCAAAAATATACTTATATTTTGAGATTCCATTTGGAAAGTATGGAGTCGGCAACTGTAACAGCAATGGTTTTGTGTTACTTCAGACCGTTCCGTTACTGGGTGACGAAAGTAGTCCTTTCGACACTACGGACGACCTCACACACTGCCATTATGAAAGTATTGCTGAGCCATATTACGTAATTGCAAACAGGTGTTAAAACATCATAGGCAATAAAACGCATAACATCATGACCTTTACGTATATCTTAAGTCTTTACAGAAAAAATAAGAGTCCTTAGTTTAAATAGCTTAAGACTGCATATATCTTTTGCCTAATAGTTAGACCAACATACATTACATCAATGATACTCAATAAATAAAATGAAGAACATTAAAATTCATTTAACAGATATTCGCAGACCATTATTTCAATTTCCACAAACTGTAACGTTAATATTTGACCAGAGTATTATTATTGCGTGAAACGATTAGAAACCTGCAATTACAGCATAAGAATGCTCAGTCCCAGAGGACAATGTTAAAACCATGTAAGAGACCAAGGTCACTAAAATTGACAATATAAAGACAAAATACATAGCAAATGTAACTTAAACTATAGAGTTCATTGTTATTCATGTTATATCAAGGTTCAAACCAAACAATGATTAAAAATATTATTTTGTTTAGTTAGGATTTAACAATTTAAGATCTTTAGATATGAATAATTATAAATTGCACCCAACACATTATCATTCTGTGCCAAAATTGTATTACAGTACTGGTTTGAAAAGAACTAAGAATTAATTACAGATCATAATGACTATGTGGTATCAATGGTTGAATCGAGAAGAAGAGGAAACAGAAGCATGATCCCGATAAAATATGCTTGAAGTATATCAAGAATAGTGTGCGGATAGCGAAGGTAGTATCAAATAGATAAAGACTACGGTAAATCAAAGTCAGGGGTATTTAGTACGTATGTCCAGCAAAATATATGGTTGAGCCATGTATCGGATAATGCCTTCAAGACATTTTAAGTTAGCAAACTTTACTGCATTTAGTAATCCAAAGATATGGCGTAATTTTAGATGTAAATTTAAAGATAAAAAGTTTCCATGACCATTTTAAAGAACATAATTAAACAAAATATGTGATGCCATTGCAGAGTAAACTGATAGAAGATAAAAATGGTATAAAACTATTGGTTTATAAATTATTATTATTATTATTATTATTATTATTATTATATATATATATATATATATATATATATATATATATATATATATTTGTTAGTCGCATTCGTATTTTGAAATTGCTTATCCAGATAAGAATAAACTAAAATAGATATACAGAGGAGTTATATATAACCATGCACCATAGTTAAAACCACATAACACAACATTGACGCAGAAAGCTAGCAACAAAATGGAAGAAAAAAAACTAAAAGTGTTCCTAATCCTGTGGAGAAAATATGGTATTAATCTGTTAAAAAATCAAACAACAAAAAGCCTAAACCAGTCAAATTTCGGACGATACAAGTTAGTTATGTGTGACGTATATTTCAGTTAAGACATAATATTATGATAAAATGATATTATTCGCGATCGATACAGATTGTATGTGCATTAATGTTGAAACAGACAATGTGTACGGTGACTCGAATCAACAATTCGGTTGTATGACAGATGTGATTACAAACGTATATATAGCAAATGTACAGTATCATTAACTAACAATGTAGAATTATTGCTACCAGGGGAGATTATCATTACTCATTTGGAAGAAATTTCCGGTCTTGGAAGAAGTCGATATATTCTCGAGCTGAGGTAGGTGAATCAAGCATACACATGTTTTACGATAGACTGTTACAAATGTATCTTATTTATGCAAACGATACGTCATCAAGACTTTAATTTGATGAGATCATACGATAGCAAAATATATAATATCGCATTAAGATTTGTCTTCACATATAAGATGACAACCGCTGTTCGGAGGATTACCGGAACATTTTACCTTATGGTCAAAATTCTCTAGTACAATTGTTGTAAAGAGCTCGTTTAGAAAGAGAATAAGAACATAATTTAGTGACTAAAGTAATCGGACATACATGAGTACTCGTCCGTTGTTTCTGCCTGCAAGGGTAATTATCTCGTCTTCATGGATGAATGCTTTTTTTATTAGTATATTAGATAAAGTCAATTTTTTGATCCAACATTTTCAAATCTACAACAGAGCAACCATGGGTAAAAGAAACTTAGAATTAAAGTGTAAAAATATAATTAAAATGTAGTAAAAAAATTGTGATGGCGACCAATGTTTTCTTCAAATCTAAAAGAACCAAAATTATGGGCAAAAACAAAACGTTCATATTTCAGAGGGAGAAAAATAAATTTGTTGCGAATGCGGTTCAAATAAAATACCGAATATCAGATGTATTCAATATTTGTTGGAAAAACAAAAACAACGGTGAACGTTAAACAATCCAATAATTTCAAAATTTGCCGATGGTTAGAAAAGAAATGTAACTTTTCTGTTTAAGCCATTCGCTGACTTAGAAACGAGAAAAGAGAGCGAAGTTAAATGATTCTAAATTCTGAGAAACGCTGCATGTGTGATAAGAGATAATGGGTTTTTTTAAACTCTCGATACAATATTTAAACAGTTTCAAAGATTCTAATTTATGTTATTTATGTCAACAAACCTGTTTCAAATGTATCTATTTCATTTAACTTCATACATTCCGCACAATACAGAGACCGACAGTGAGAAAAGGAAATAATCAATTATAAGTCGTCTTTTGACAAACTCTTGTCTGGTCGTATTGTTTGGACGTCTAAATTAAAATTTAGCCACTATAATGATGTGAATGTGTTAGGTTTTTTTTCTTCTGTTTCGAATGATCGTGTTTGTTCGGAAGAGCATTCGGTCAGGGAGGACATTAACTACTGCGAAATAGAGCGTTAAGCAGTGCTTGAGAATTCTTTGCTAATAATTATGGTTCTAGGAAATTAATTATATTAATGTATTAATGCTCATTCGCTTCGCTGATTTTTATTTTTCATGGTTTCATAGTTGGGAGTTGCTGTTACATTTTCATTCGGAGCTACATGTACGCAATGTTCCAAAACGCTTACTATTCGTTACTAATCTACTTCTGCCTCAAAATCACTGTTAAATTTTTGGCCATATTTTTCAACGATTGACCGCTTCAGCTTTCTAGTTGTCTTACTTCAGGTCTGTATAATAAATCCAATTTATATAATTGAAGATTTTATATTCACCAAGCAAATTCACCAACCGCTTGTTTTATTTCAAGTAACTACGTCTGTGCAGAGTCCCGAGTGGCCGAGTGGTCTAAAGCGCTGTCCGTTACGGATCACTACCATCTCACCTCTGTCTGCGTGGGTTCGAGTCTTAGATTCGCCTAATGTAGTTATGTGAGCTTCTCGTGGGTCGGTGGTTCTTTCTGGGGGTTTTCCCGGGTTCTTCCTCCACCAATAATACTGGCCGCAATGTATAGCCTATCGTGTGCTGAAAAATGGCGTTAAACCCTGCAACAACAATAACAACGTCTGTGCAGCATGGTCCACGTACGTCGTCGACAGCAAGCAAAAGTCGTACTTTTAACTAATGATACCAGCATTACTTCACTGTAATTTTGTCTAATTAGTGATACAGATCTCCCTAAATACTCGCTTATAAGTCGGAGCAAACTGCAACAACAAAGATCCTGATCTGCAGTAGCATAATGCACCTGCCAATTAGTCTTTTGTTGTATGGTATACCGATTACTCATAATAAACTGCATAGACCCAAATCTGACGGCTCATTAGCAGATCTGGACATGTGCAGTTGGCGTTTGATTCGACTCATAAATCACTCGTTCTACACCATCTTGTTACTGGCAAAATTCTTCCCTAAAAGAAAGGACATTGCGTCTTTTTAAAACTTGAAAGAATGGTCTAACTGAAGATATCCAATGATTGCACGAGACACGACTTTCTTTTTTAATAAAATGAAAAAATGTGTATTCATGATTTTATGCACCTGTCTACATGTTTCTTGGTTAGTGCCGACAACGGTGTAACAAAACTATATTCGTTATTAAGGAATTTGTTTTTACATCCCCAGAATCCAAAGAATGTTGTCGATTAAATCTTTACCATCTCCAAATGTTTCGGATCGGGTTAGAACTTAGATGACGTCAGCACTCACAACGTGTCATAAGTTATGGGTTTTTTTCTCTCAGAAAAATGTCATTTATGGAGATGTAATTTAGTCAACTTTCTCGGTCTATCCAATACATGTAAATAAAAACCAGAAATGTTTTGCTGAACACAGCTACGTCATAATGTACACTTGATTCAGTTTCCAGCATAACTAAAGAAGATAAGCTTCCATGAGACATGATAAAGTAGATATACTAATACGTAATCTAATGTGAATTCGTCGAAATCAAAATGTTTTTATAACATGTTATGCTGCATTTTGTGTGTATTCTGTCACTACCCAAAGGAATTTCACAATTCACAACACTGGTGATCTGTACTCTTACATTGTTAGCTGAAAAGAGAAATTGCCTCTCAGACTTACAGATGGTAAAGTCCTCATAAACTGTTACACTTTAACTTCTGCAATGCATAATTTTACAATCTAAAGGCAAAGAATACTTATTCTAAGAAATCTCGGTTGTTTGGACTAAATTTGGCGTGCCAACTCAGCCTCCTCACCCCACCGCTCACCTACATATATCCGCTCTTCTTGACGTTTCACTTGAGTTTCGCTTTACGGCGGCGGCATTCTTGCTGGATATGACCAGACGTCCACAATAATAACACATTTGTTGTATTCGATATTTGAGGCATTAACTGACACTATTTTTTCTTGCACGATTTGAAGGAAATAAGGACATGAAACTTCACTCGAATCAATGCAGAACTATCTCTCACTTTTAGGAACATGGCCGAATTTACTAAATCTGTAATTTGTTGGTTTTTTTTTGTTTCTGGACACAGTCTACAAATGCTGGACTTATGGATGCAAGGCAGACGTATATGATTGCAACATGGCTAATGATTCCTTATCCAACAGTACAGAACGTACACCATCAATCCATCTTTGACGGGGTTTGTGGTTTCATGAGGGGTGGGGGTGGGGGTTGGCAATAAACAGCTCCAGTTCAAATGGATTTTTAAATAATGTAAACAAAGGACAACTTATTGGAACTCTTGCCAGGTGATTCGGATTGATACCATGATGACGCTGTTCCCGCATGGCACTTGCATATGTCGCTAGACATTCACTCATGGAATAAGGTCAAAGTCATAACGTTGCATATGCATGCATATATTTACCATATGGACAACGTTCTTTTGCACACCGGGGCACCCGAGTGGCCAAGTGGTCTAAAGCGCTGTCCGTTACAGATCACTGCCATCTCACCTCTGTCTGCGTGGGTTCGAGTCTAAGATTCGGCTAATGTAGTTATGCGAGAAAACTTGCCAGTAGCTTCTTGTGGGTCGGTGGTTCCTTCTGGGGGGTGGGTATTCCGGGTTCTTCCTCCACTATTAATACTGGCCGCCATGTATAGTCTATATTGTGCTGAAAATGGCGTTAAACCATAATAAAAAAAAATAACTTTTGCACACCAGGGCCCGGCGATGTGGAACGAATTGCCCATTGAAATTTGACACAAAGACAGAATGGTCCCTCTTAAGATTGCTCTTAAAACTCACCTTTTTCTACTGCAGGAACATACTCAGAGACCTAATAATGTTTTGTATCTTATATGTTTTCAGCATGTTTTTATGTTTTCCAATTTCATGGTTTTTTGTATTTTGATTTTCAGTAGTGTAGTCATCTCATTATAGATGTCGTAAAGCGCTTAGAGCTTCTATAGATAAGGCGTTATACAAATTCCTCATTATTATTCATTATTATTATTATTATTATTATTATTATTATTATTATTATTATTATTATTATTATTATTATCTCCAGCTTATTTGTATACATGTCCGATGTATTAGTCGATATTCGATTTGTCTGACTGCAAAGCCGTTAGAGCAACATTGTCAGTGTTTCCAGACTGAATTTGCTGTTTTGCATTAAACATTAATTTATCCAGTTTGAGATACATGTCTTTAAAACTCTCATCAGATGGTTGTGCCATTATGAACGGGTCTGGTAATGATCATGGCTGGTCATTAATAACGTCTTTGGTAAATTGGCAGTTTTTAACCCAAACTGTCATTTTGCATAACAAAGATTATAACAAAGAAAATAGAAAAAAATGAATCCACTCTGAAACTCAAATTCGTCTGCTACACCCATCGATCTCTGTTATGTTATGAATCTACGTAAGCATTAGATGCTGTATGATACACTGTGATATACATACATGTAGATACATCTTTCGTCCTCTTACTGAGTACAGCTAACACACCTAGTATGTATCTAATAACAACAAAATAACACCAAATAGCAATAGCTAATCAAGCTAGAACAAAATGGCACAAAAAAGCAATAGCTAATCAAAGAATACAAATAGCACAAAAACAATAGCTAATCAAACTAGAACAAAATGGCACAAAATAGCTAATAGTCATCAAGCTAGAGCAACATATCACAAAATAGCAATAGCTAATCAAACAATAAAAAAATATAAAAAAAATAGCAATAGCTAATCAAACAACAAAAAATAGCACAAAATAGCAATAGCTGCTCAAATAATAAAAAATAGCACAAAATAGCAATAGCTACTCAAATAATAAAAAATAGCACCTAAATTGCAATAGCTAATCAAACAATAAAAATGGCACAAAATAGCAATAGCTAATCAAAGTAGAACAAAATAACATAAAATAGCAATAGCAGTATGCCAGAGCTGTTCTTAAATCCGGTTAATTTTCTCATTAGGCGATGTATGTTTAAATACGGATAAGGTACAAATGTTAATAGCTCTGATCTTGGTATTTTTGATACATCAACGGAACATCAAAATAATGACTGACTGTAATCACAATACAGTAACATGGTGATTTTATTTGTCTCTGTTTGTATAATCAAAAGCTTCTTCTTTTCATTTCGTTTTCTTTATCATTGGACCACTGTGTGGCCCAGATGTCGAAAGGGTACGCATCTACGGATCACTCCATCTCACCTCTGTCAGCTTGGCTTAAAGACTCGAACTCGACCACTAAGGGCATGTGAGAAAGCATGCCAGTAACGTCCCGTGGGTCGATGGTTTTTTCTTCACCAATTATACTGGTCAAGACAAAAAGCCTATACTGTGCTGCAAAATGGCGTTAATCCTAAAACAAAATGTATATTTGTTTTGTACTACTACTACTACTACTACTACTACTAATAATAATAATAATAATAATAACATCACCCACAAATGGCATACAAACACACACACACACACACACACAGATATATATATATATATATATATATATATATATATATATATATATATATATATATATATATATATATATATATATATATACTGGAACGCTGTCTTTATTATTGCGGTGCTTAATATTGTTATCGGTACATATTAAAAGCGTTTTGCTGCATTCTTATAATGCGTAAAGTTTCAAGGATTTTCGCTGTTTCTATTCCTGTAAATAATCTTTGTCAATCGAAGCGCGTAATTGATAATTAAACAGCTTATGGTGGTTGACCCATATAAAAGTACCATGGGTAACAACTCTATATTATCGCAGTATTTTCTTAAGTTAGATATGGTAGAACACACGTATTATAATAAACATCAATTGCAACATTTTCTATGCGAGGGTATACCTACGCTTGCAATGCCAGAATTTTACTTGAGAATACGAAAGGGTCCAATGATTAAATCGAATACACAAATGTATTAAAGTTGATATTCATGAAATATCACGCTACAAATTAAAACTTTTATGATTTAAATATGCAATATGAGCAAAGATATAATATATATATATATATATATATATATATATATATATATATATATATATATATATATATATATATATATATATATATATATATATATATTCGCGGTGCATGTTGAATATATCGAGTGTTTACAGTACATGCTGGATGTATAATATTTAACGCTCGTAAAATAGAACAAAAATAAATATATCCTAAAGTGGACTTTCGGGAATTTAGTATAATCTTCATGACAATTATTTTTAAAGCAAAGCTGATTATTTATAATATATTTATACGAGAAATAAAGGCTAAAAAAAATAAACACCATAGTCTGACGCAATCTTGTTTCACAAGTGGTGTTAAGGCCGAGTTGTAGTAGCTATCTAATTTAAGACATGACGTCAGACAGGCACTTGCGATATCCGACATTTTATATAAATACACGACAATGCAATGCGTTTGGTGCCCATGTTTATAATACAAATCTGCAATCGTGGTTCAATTACTGAAGACGATAGCTCGACGTACCAGTTCGAATATACAAATAAAACTCTAAAATCTGACTGTAGTTTAATCAGCGCAGGAAGCAACATTTAAAACTGAAATGTATCAAAATATAAATTATGCATCCACGGCTCGATGAAGCGTGAACATTAATATTATTAAGGATTTGTATTAACCCCTAACTTAAGTTTTAAATGATTTTCAGCACAACCGGAAAACGATCCATGAATGTGGAATCAATGTATCAATAAAGTAATATTATTTCGTCTAAATTAATATCAACACGTTTCATTTAGTCTGGCATTAGACAGCATGACTGTAAATCTGTATATGATTTCCTTATATTTGAAGGTCAAGGAAGTCACTGGATTCAGAGAGAATTTAAACGATTCGAACCATAATTATTTGCCTAATTCTTACGCCGTGGGCAAATCAAAATGTGATACATCCACAGAACTGGTATATAAAATGGCTTAATTGCAAAACAATCCCAACGCCAACACAAAACGACAATAATCAATACTGGTTAGTAGAACCGTTTAGCGACAATCTGTAATACGGTCAGTTCTTGTCTATGAAAAGTTCTGTTCGATTCAGACAAACAGACAGATACTAGCATCACACCTAGTAACTGAACTATATCGTGTTGCTCAAGTAAGCATGTAGCCTCCTGATGGAATTTTTGCCAGTGACTGATTTCACAAACGCTGATTCACTGATAACATATGCCTTACGAATGCTTCAAAACAAACACACACCGACACACACTGACACATACAGATATGCACAGACACACACAGACACACATTTTCAGATAAGTTCAGCAAAAACATATTTGACTCATGTCTACAAAATGTACATTAAATGTAAACACTGATGAGTTGAGCTAGGCACGGCATCTATATTAAGACAGCAGTCAGCTACTTGTAATTTTTGCATCCTTAAAATGACAGGCAGCTGCCAAAATGGAGCAAAATGCAAGTTGCCGTTTATTTGACCTAAACGAAGTTTTCATCTTGAGATAAGAAAGACGACCAACCCCCCAACACACACACACGCACACACACACACACACACGCGCGAGAAGCAATGCCAAAACGAAGAAAAAGAAGCACGTTGAAAAAAAATTAACCGCTTATCTTAAATTACACTGTGCATGTATAAACAGAATACAGATAAGAAACAACCCGAAGTTTGAATCGCTAAAAAGCATCTATGTTCCGGCTTGTCATCGTCTTTACCACGAATTTAAATCAATCGTTTGCATCTAAACAGTGCACGGTCTTTTTGCAAATATTTCTATTGAATATGTCTAGATAAAAATTCAGCTACGAGAAAAGAAGATATGAATGTAATAGCATTACAGGAGAAAGAGCTGCGGAGATATAATAATACTGCGAGTAATAAAAAGTCTTCATTACCATGGTACTGAATCTGAATTGAGAAGAAGTAAACTGCTTCGCGATGGGTATAACGAAAAACATTTCATGTTCATGCCAAATTCGCCATGTTAGGATCAGCAGGAGTCGATGTTTTTTTTTATTACTCTTGCTCCACGTCCGGGAATTGAATGAGTGTCTGTCCGAGTTAGAAAAGGCTGAAGAGTGTAGTCTGACCCTTTTTAATATAACATTTGCGTTTTCCATTCGTTGCCTAAAATCAATTTCTTTGACAACATATAATGTAGCTAACGCAAGTTTCGCATGCCAGAAAGTATATGGCACATTTGCTTATCCATTGTACCCTTTGAATGATATTTTAAGTAATTCATGTTGATGAACACTTCAAAGTAATAGTCTTGGCGTCTGGGAATTTGCTGACAAATTAGACACGTCAGTCTCTACGTCAATAGTCTCTTGTTTCCTCACTTATGCTTGAGTTCTATTTCGCACGCATGAGGCAAACGTTTAAGCGGATATAACGTCTTTTGGGGAAAACTTGGTGGTGTGTGATGCGAACGAGATGATGTTGTTGGCAGTTTTAACTTTCTATTAGAGGAGACGGCTACGGCCGATCGCCCTTTTTATAGGCGAATCTATAGTTGTGTTCTTGTATTCCCTTTTATTTGGAACCCTCTGAGTACACTGTCATTTAGTTATCATTAGATTAGCGTCTCCACTCTTGAACAAATATGTGAATACATCGGTCAAACTGATTTTGTATGCAGTGAAATACCTCAAAACAGAGTCCTTGGTATATCAGTCAAATCCAAGACCGAAATAGTTATGGATTCCTGAATTTTTCCTTTTTTAATATCACCATTTCTTCAGTAAAAGTAAACGTCTTTACTGCGAATATCGAAAAAAGTTCGATCCCTAGATTAAATTCTACACTTAAAATGAACTCCCAAAAAACCGACATTCACTTCAAACTGGAAAACATATTATCTATTAAATTTCTGATACTCTGGAATTGCGGTTAGCAAGTACTGAAGTGGGTTTATCAGCGATGTAAAGATCCTAACAATGTCCCAAGAGCATGCGAGGTTAAACAAAGTTTAACCCACGCACCGACACAGACGATTGATGATAATAGCCTAATCTGAAGTATTTGCATAACCAGTAAGAGACGACTTGTAAGGCTAATTATTAATTACCATATGTCTGTAGGTAAGCCATTTAAGAAACATTATGTTTTTCTGATTATTATCTAATTGTGACTCATTTATATGATTGAATGCAGTCAGGGCGATGATAAAAGCGATGAATAGGATTAGAATATTATTTCCGTGCCATCTGGGTGGGTATAACACACATTGATGTTTTTAGACACAAACCAAATGCAATTACTAAAGATTATTGACTGCGGCGTAATAAATGGAGTCATTAACACAAGCGACATTATTACATTAGTTACAGAAAGATGTAAGACAAAACAGACAACGCTCGACGCCTTCCTCAAGCCAAGCTTTTGAACTGTGAGCATTAGATGGAGTATTTAAAGATGATGTATTATCATTCATAATTCATATATACTCAACGTAACGTTATATAATTATAAAAAAATAATGATGGTGATTCACTATTTCTATGTGGACAAACTGTATTCACCTGATAGGGTGTACCGCTCTGAAGGAACGTATATTGTTGAGGTACTTGTGTATTAAATACACCTTTGTACAAAAGAATATCGTCCTTAATTTTGTGCAATCTTACACAATGACACTGCTGTTCGGTCATGGATACTCTCTCTCTCTCTCTCTCTCTCTCTCTCTCTCTCTCTCTCTCTCTCTCTCTCTCTCTCTCTCTCTCTCACACACACACACACACACACACACACACACACACACTCACACACCAACGCTTAGAATACTGCATATCTTCAAATCTTTGCATCCTCAGTAGAATGAAAACTACTCAAAAACCGAACACAGGGAGATTCTCAAGGTTTACGGTGTGTGTGTGTGTGTGTGTGTGTGTGTGTGTGTGTGTGTGTGTCCTCACGATCATCACGTGATAGCTGCATATGAAGCTTTGCCAACGTAGCACAATGCTTCACAAACCTCTGTCTTGCGCACAGGCCTAAGTAGGTGCCATCCGATAAAATCTGTCGCGGATCAAGGAGAGAGTGGCCACAATTGAAAACTTTGCAAGATACGCTTATAACGAGTTCGTGGTGATTCATAAGACAAAATCGTCTTAAACTTAAGATTATCCTGTTAGACGTGCCGTGTCAGAAATAAATGTTGCTGTTAAAGAATATTTCTCTTTATAAACAACGGCCAACCAAGTGAAACATATTAACAAATAAGGGAGATGTTTTCTACCAAGCTTAGGATGTATGAAAACGTGATGCAGTCTTACAAGAAATTAATATGCCAATTGATGGAAACTAAATGTATCCTTACATCATAGATCGCTCTGATATTATCGCTGTTCGAGATGAAGTGACACGATTCGAAATATAATCTGGATAGGGCGTAGTAATATTCGGCATACCCACATACAAAACTACATCTGGGTATAGCATAATACCCTATTAGAATACAAATTTCGCTTTAGTAGTTTCCGACACATCAGTGAAAACTGATTAGATTTTGTTTACTATTTTAAAATATTACCATTACACTACAGGGATGCATGTGCGGAAATGTCTCCATACCTAATTGGCAATGTATTTAACGTGTATTTGCAACTGATGTTATGGATAAGTAACCTCATCTTTACAACTACAAGGTTTAGAGGTCAAGGATTAAGAGATAAATTCAATGATGAATATTAAAATCTCAGAAACTAGCTAAAATAAACATTGTTTACCCTAGTGCTTACAGGAATGACACGTTGCTATTAAGACGTAAATCATAAAAATCATATGGTTTGGACGGATTTACAGACGATTCACATGAATCATTTCTGATTTGATATATGACAACGTTTTGACTGAGATACTGAAGTATGGACTGTGATAATTGTTCGCTTTCTATAAGGTGAAAAAGAAAGGCCTTATGATTGGTGTACCTGCAGAATGGCCAATTTAATTTCGTCACTCTTAAAATGCAGATGTTAAAATTACATCTTCTATAATGGAACATCGTGTGAAACCAGGTTTACATCAAACAGTAAATGACACTCAATAAGGAATCGTCAAAGAACAGACTAAAGACTAATGTACTAAATTAATTTTATATCATTTGGAAAAACCAGTAGATAAAGATGCTCCAGGTGTATTACCTTTGATTCATTTTGAAAACGTTTGCAGAAGTTATATCAGAAATATTACTAACGTTGGCTCCATTCCTTTATAAAGATTATACAATCTGTGTACTAAATAACTGACAGCGTTTGCACTTTCTTTCCTCAATAACATATAAATTCGACAAGGTAGTCCTTTTTCGCCACATCTGTTAATTGTCTCCGTAGAACTACTAATTGCAGTATTCACATGCAATCAAAACATCAAAGGAGCAACTATCAATCAGACGTAATATCGGTCAAGATTCTGATGAATAATTGCTTATGTCAAACATAGGAATAATTCCTGTGATACGGTGTTATTATTATAATTTAAACTCTCACGACCGTATCTTGGAAAACATCACTTCAAATATTAAATATGTAGACACATTTATCGGAACTCCATTAGTAAGAAATGTATGGACTGACAGAAATATTACTGCCACCCCATCCCATTTTTTTTCTGAAAAAAGGAAAAACGTTTGCCTCCAAACTTCGCCATCAACATATTAATCTATGCTCCCTAACCCTCCACTTCATATTTTGGCAAACCTTGAAACGTTAATGTTCATTTTGTATTTGAATGGAATACTGGGCGAGACCAAATTGATCGAACTTTTCGTTATGAGCGTTAAAAGTAATTTACGCACCTTTTCATCTTGTAAAATTGTGTGTGTGTGTGTGTGTGTGTGTGTGTGTGTGAGAGAGAGAGAGAGAGAGAGAGAGAGAGAGAGAGAGAGAGAGAGAGAGAGATTTGGATTTTAACGTAGCTTTAAAAAATGTCCAGTCATATCGCTACAGTGTGGCAATTTAAAGTGATGTCGAGCACTTCGTATCATGCCGCAGATATAAAGAATCATGTCCCAATCAGACACATTATCTGACAGGAGGAAGACCAGTCCTAAAGCTAACCTCTTAATGCTGAGGGCTTAGCTACGCAGCTGTTAGTACTATTTTATAAGTCTTTGATAAGACTTGACATTAGTTCTAACCCACGAACGTCCACATCCAATGCGGACGCTCAAACTACTAGGACACCGAAGTTGTCATACCATCTTGTAATAGACTAATTTTAAATAAACCTGAGCGGATTGGAAACATTTCTTTAATTAAAAGTTGATGCACACTATTTTTCTTAAAAACAGGGATGAATGAGAATTTAATATCATCAAATACATTATTGTATGATGTAGCAATAGGAATTTAACGACTTTAAGTTAGCTTCAAATATCGTCTATAAAAGATTGCATCTCTTTTAAAAGTTCTGTCACAAGAATTTCACATTGTAATTACATACTATCCATGCAGAATAGAACAGATATGCATCTTGATGTTAAAGTCAGTCGCTTTAGCTAAATCGTACATCGTACAAGAATTGTATAGCTTATGAATCAACAATATCATAATGGATGCATACATTTGCTGGATTTGGCAGAGAAACAAAATCGGGCCAGTTCAGAACAAATGGGACAATTATTCCAATGCCCAGTCATTGATAATATGACTTTCAGTTTCAATTTGCACTGAACCAAACAACCGTTTCATTCAAACAAAGGACACACGGTCAGCTACGTGCAATGTGCGCATGACACCTGCTGTATTTTTGCTGGTGGTACATTTGACGATAGTTGTGTACTAATTTTGGAATTTAGCAAAAATGAATCTCCTTGCTTTAGTATATTGTTCTTTTACGTATTCCGTCTTATGAAGTAAAAGTTAGTATCAAATAAGATTGGTACAATTGTGTGTGGAAAATATAAACTCGTACATTCTGAACTACTCTAAACCACGAACGTCATTCAGTACAGATCAGAAAACTCGTTCAACTGTTCACGTACAATTATATAGTACCCATTTAAAATACTTTCTAAGTATTTTTGCAACTGGTTGACCATAACATGTGATACAGTGCTTCTGTAATTGTTGATTACGATTCTTTATGTATTTCGGGTGGAACGTATCACTGTACTTTTCACCATACCGCTGCTTCTGTACATTCCGTCAGTAAGGAATGTACGGAAATTGCCGAGACATTTGTAACGAGTTTAATGATAGTATAAAGAATTGTGAAGAAATTCAGCCGTACAAAATTGTTCGTCACACCTTACTCTACTTTCCATGGTATTTACCTAACATGTCGTGTAATTATCAGCATTCTGTCGGTAACAAATACGAAAAGATAACATGTGGTTTACTAACACTCCGTGACTGAAAGCCATTGCCGAACAAACTTTGTTACCATATTTAATCGCTTATGAGTCGAGTGCAACTGGAAATTGCACAAACCAAAAGTTTCCGTCGCATAATGCAGCGATGGATCTGGGTCTATGCAAATTGTTCTGGGTAACAAGCAGACAGACAAAATAAACACTGATCTACCAACGCATTATGGTACGGCAGATGAGGGTCTTCGTATTTTAGAGTTAGACCCAACTTATAAGCTAGTATATACGACATACATTAAAATGTTCATTTGTAGAATGCTTTTTCCGGTCATACTATACACGCGATAACTGCTTGTAACTCATTTAGAACGGAAAAAAAATATTTTAAAAAATCTTCAGCATAAATGTAATACCTTTACACCAGCGACATACGATTTGGGCACGGTTTCTGGATCTGTCAATTCCAATCTCCGTCATAAGAACGTTGAAGAAAACATAGGAATAGCTCAGTCATGCTTTGCCTGCCTGTGACTTATTGGCTTCAAAGACTTCCAAGTCCATCATCCTCGAAGAGTTAGACCAGGAAGGGTAATGACTACACCATAATAACATCAAAGACTGTCTTGATTATATTAATTACCTGGTATATACATGATTATTATTTATTAAATGCTCGTTTGAATTCGGCAAGGTAACGAAGAACGTAGGCGTAAGGTTTAGGTCTGCTTATTTTGATCAAGCACGTTTCATCACTATTCGCTGTCTGGCGAAAATATAAAGGATTAAAATATGTTAATCATATCTACGTTAGAACCTGGAGACCTCGTGGGAATGTGGCTGTGTCTTATAGTTAAATATTTAATATTTTGTGCATCTATCGAAGCAGCAGCATCCGTTTTAGAATGAAGTAATAGTCGTCGTGGCAGTGGTAGTATATACATATATATATATATATATATATATATATATATATATATATATATATTCGTTTGTAATTTGCTTCACTTTACACACAGAAATTTCTTAAACAATATGATCAAATTGGCGAAAAGTGTGTAGTCATGTTGGTGTTCATTTCATGGCATTAATGAATATACTTAAATATATGTACATAGGAAACAGGAACAAAATAATAATATAATGACACCTCACTGGTTGATGTTCTAATTAATGATTGCTAAAAATAAAAATCACTCCCCATAATAGCACTCGTTTTGTTTTCATATTCTCTGACTGAGACTCGTATCGATCGCTTACAGAGACGTGTAAATAACGTTGCCACGGAGAAGATTCATGGGACTTGATTAGACACTGACAACTGAAAATGCATGCAAACAACGATGTGAATTTCGACCAGAAATCTGGATACAGTACACAACTATCTTATTATTGAGCGATGGACACATTCACAAGTAATTAAAATGAAATTACTTAGCAATTTTGTTTCATTTCGAGATCAGAAAATATGAATAAAGATAGGTCACTTAAAGATGATTAATTAACGACTTATTGGTTTGATGCTTAACGTATCTTCCTTGCTAAATGTCATACGAAAGGTAGCATTTGTGTGGGGGGAATTTACAGACAGTCATACAGCTGGTGCGAAGAAATTTGCCGCATTGATTTGTCAATGGTTAGATGAACAATCAAGTGGAGAAATATTAACATGAACACTTACCTATATTTATGTTTCCAGCCATGATTCGGATGATAAAATGACACAGAAAAAAGTGCAGAATACACAAATTCTGGACCCGCATCCCTTCATCTAGTATGTCTGTCTGTCTGCGAACAAATTGACAAGTGAAAATATAAACCAATCTCGCACATTCCGTTTCTATCCCGCGAAAATGATATCAACTTGCTTCGTTGCAAAACTTTCCATATCTTCATGAAATAGTTATTATATAAAAATTTATGTTCTAAGGCCTTTCATTTAGTGGCGAATGAAATTCCTTTCAAAACCGGCCAACCTTGATGTATTTATCCTCGGATTCTGGCTCATTCCGAACAAACCAGATGTTTTAATATAGTCGAATATAAGAAAAGCAACGCTTTGAATCTCAAACATATGTACTTAGCCGATTTCGATTAGGTTCTTTGGAAAAGTAAACAATAATTAATTTATACAACCTGCCGGATCATTAGGAAATAATGCCATTCCCTTAGAAACAGATATAATTATTTGTTAAAATATGACTAATGTAGTTTACTCACGTATCGAGAGTCTTCGGTTGCTTAGCAGAACCTAGTTACTAAAATAGTCCATTTATCAATTCGCAGATGTAATTTTTTTTCCAGTGTTTGAATATACGAAAAGCACTAGAAACAATCGGCCATTGCTACCATCAGGCGTACCGCCGCTACGTCGCTGCTTGAGGAATCTCTCTCATCCGAGAGATACAACCCACCACTATGACTTTAAATAACCGTCTCAACTGTCGAACAGCTGATCTCTTCATGTCGAACACCTGCATTTGGATTGTATACATGAAATATGACCCCTTTCTACAGGTTGGTTATTATTCCACATACCATAAAGCGTTGTGCAATCCTATGTTAATATCCCAACAGCTGAGCGCTTAACTGGTGTGTCAGTAACACTGGTCCTAGTGTTGATCGATAGACGCAGTACTGATGATGGTGGTGTGAACGCATAGCTTCCTCTGTATCACCAGACTGGAGAAAAAGAACAGTCACGTTTACTTTTCTACGCACTTTCCATGACTTCTATAATCTTTGTAAAAAAAATTATCCCTTTAGATTTTTAAATAAAAATATATATTGAAATGTGTTCTAATATCTACGCCCACTACTTCTCTTCAGTTTTTGAAAAAGGAACAAAATATAAAGATATCTGTCAAAAGAAATAATAAATCTCCATTTGTTGACATGAAACGTGAATAAGATATACACCAATGTTTTCTAAAAGAAGCGAAATTACCTTTCAAGGATCATGGTGTCGAAATAAATAACCTCAACTCTAATAGAAAAATAATTAAAACTGTGAAGTATGCGAAATAAATAAATTAAGGAATTGATGCTGCTAAATATATCATTTGCTTTCGGCTAAATTTATAATACAAAGTGAAGTACTCGAAATATTTACAAGTTTGGTCATTAAAACAAAGATAATTTTTGGAGGTCAAAGTTAGTCTTAATACAAAAACCGCTGACTCGTTACACGACTTAGTTTTGTAGAATCAAAAGTAAGAATTATGAAATTGTTTACGTCCTATACAATGCTTTGAGGAAATAGTTGCTATCTGAAACTTCGTAGCTCATTGTAATGCAATTTTTTTTATTATAACATGTATTTGGTACGCTGCTTGTAACACGTGTTTTAAATCCGACACCTATATGTTGGCATTTTAAATTGTTTTGTCTTTGTAAAATATAAAATCAATATTGTTTAAAGGAAGTGTACACATTGTCCTTAAACTCGATGAATAATGTTCCTTCATTCATGCTTTCATGTCGCAAAAGAATTTTGAGTAAAACTTCAACCCAGATAAAGATTGAAGGTTGCTATGCCAAGCTATAAAGTACAGACATTTAAATATGTGCTAATGTTGGGAACTTTTATTTCTTTATTGTCATATATCATTTCTACGAATAACCGTTTGCTGTATTTCTGTAGTGTTCGTGAATATGTAGCGGCAATGTTCAAGCGCCATCCAAACAAACGCTCTTTGCAACGTCATCTGTCTGGACTTTTGTAATGTAAATATCCTCTTGAAGAAGCTTTCGCCAAAACAAATGCGTGGAGATAAGTTTCGGAATAAAAAATAAAATAAAATAGAGAAATGAAACTTTGAATATATACATTTGAAAGATGTAAATACCCAATTCGTCTCAAAGTGAAAATGTTTCACTACAGTCCTAATTTGCAATATAATTTTCAAATTAAAAAATCCAAATACCCATCACATCATTCGGATACCTATTTAGTATTACCTTCTATATGATATGGATTCCACGGGGTAAGACACTCAAAGAATGACGGTTCTGATCGAAATAAAAACTGTAATGTAGTGTCTGTTACATAAAGGTAATTTCAATTTTGCTTTCAGACGTTAAACAAAGACTGTAACGTTAACGTCATTTTTACGTCTACCGATTTAGTCCTATATTCACAGTACCAAAACACAAATTTATTTGCAAGAAACCAGTTGTGTTGTAAAAAGAATGGAACCTTGGGAAATCATACTATCTTGAATCAGGGAATGGCCGATGACGTAGAATAGCTGTTCAGACACGTATAGTCTGAGGAATTACAGCAGAAGTGTCATCTTTTTAATCAAATACAGGTGTTGGTTAACACTAACAATACATAAATCATTTCATTGTATATCACCTAACCTTTTAAACTTTACTACGATCTGTGAAATAGAATGGTTGCGATATTAATCAAAAGGGGAGCCCGCTTTTGGCAATGTCAACAAAAACCAATTAGAAATTTAACACTGTATTCAAAACTTGGATTTGAAAGTCCATTAAGGTACATAAATTGGCTATGACAAAAGGCACAACAAATATATTCGTATTCGGATAGACAATCGTTCTAGAAAATGAAATATCAAGTGCCAAGTTAAATAAATTGCTTAATTGATGAAACAATTATACTGACAGGAACGTAATGGATTTATAAAGTAAATGATCATGTTGGTATGAAAGGAAAGATAACACTAGATATTCAAAAACCGATGTTCAACATTGACCCTTCTCTGGAGGTCCTCTCACGTGTTTTTTTCTCGCAATGGTGCAGATTGATTTCCCTCTCTGTCTCTATTTGTATGCACGCAGAGAATCAAATAAATTGTATTTCATTAGATGTCTATTATCTAGAACCTATAACCGGTTTCTTGCTCACTCTATTTATCTGACTGATTAAATGGCTCAACAATATACACGGTAATATGCAAGAATGCTATCGCCATCAGAAACTAAAAGAGTTTTTAAAACAATACAAATGGAAGATGGAGAAAGTTTAAAATCTTTATTACCCTATATTTGTTCTACGGATAGAGTTGCCTTTATAATTGTTTTTGTAATTGAACAACATAATATTGTTTCCTTGGCATGCAGTTTAAATATCGTATTTTTCTTTCTAGAAATCTACTAGCGTTCATGAAACGTTATTAAATTGAATGAAGTTCTACAAATATTTAATTTTACAGCATAAATGCATAAAGCACAGGAAATTCTAGAGTTCATTCCCTTGAATATATGTCATCTATTCGAACAAATAGCGCATGTATCAGAGAGACTGTTTTACATGGCATAATGTTCTGTAAGGTGATCACTTTTTATCGACAGGTACAAAGGAAAGTTTAATTAGAGAACATTCTGGATATATTGTGGACATACTGGTCCACCAATGACCGTGGTTTATGATGAGGAAACCATTGGTAAGAATCATAATAAAAAAATATCATTTATGTGGTACGGTAAATAATTATGTTTGGCTGGAAATATCCGTATTGATGGTCATGTGAACTTGTATGTCGAATGGAGTCTTTTAAACACCATAAAAACCTAAGTCTTTATTTTACTCTTTTTCGTCATATTAGTGTACATATAACGGGCCTCTCTGGGTATGAAATGAGTTGAGGTTATTTAAACCAACAGAACACAAACGAAACCAACGAGAAGCTACTGGCAAGCTTTCTCACATACCAACATTGGCCGAATATGAGACTTGAACCCACGCAAACAGAGGTGATATGGCAGTGATCCGTAACGGAGAGTGCTTTAGACCACTCGGCCACTCGAGGCCCCTCTGCGTTATTGAACGCATGTAATGATTCTGTCAAACAACATATCCATTCTTATGTAATTAGTTAAATTGCCCATAATATAACAGGGATACAAAAAGTGTTTTTAAAAACAATTGCGATGAGCAAGTTTAAAAGAATGTTTGTAGATAAAAATACAAAAACGTACCAAAAAATATTTGGATGCCTCTGCGAGTTTAGAATTCGCGACCTCTCGTTTGGAAAGCGTTATAAACAAAATGAAAACCAAATATAGATATTAAGGTCTCACTGGACAGTTGTTTTGGCAAATTTTTGTCCGACAATGACCTATAGCAGAAAAATGATAATACTATTGCATTAAAGACACAAATAAAAATGGAATAATGATTTTTATTGAAATGATGCTTGTAAGATTCTGACTGAGGAATTTAAGTTAATTCCTTATGCAACTAGTGGCTTTTATACTGAATCAACACTGCCCCCAACCCCTCATTTTCACATTCATTTTTTACAGAAAAGGGGTATTTTGGATATTTTCCTGTGACAAGAGAGCTAACAGAATCAGTATGTGCCTTATACATGAATAAAGTTCACTAGTACTGTAATAAATTAGCATACTTTTCATCACCCCTCAACCATCTAGATTTTTAGATATTTACCTCTGTTACATGTGTAAAGCAGACACATGTAAATACGCAAGCCATGTCCGCGGCTCATTTGAAGCCAAAGTTACGCATTTGATCTCCTGCGCTAGTCTAACTGTGACAGGTAGTCACCAACAAGTCAAACAGTTTCCAAGTCTAACTCAAAGTAAATCTAAACCACATAACAGATTTAGCTTATGTGTGAACTGAAAAATGCTAGGATGGTGATAATTAGGCCCATGCCTTCTACCTTAAATATTAGGGAGGTGTCAAAATGCGAAACTATCCAGTGAGACCTAAACTGACGCTTCTGCGTTATTGATGTTTTGTTGTTGTAGGGTTTGACGCCGTTTTTCATTACACGATAGACTATACACGGCGGCCAGTATTAATGGTGGAGGAAGAACCCGAGGAAAACCCCGGATAAGAACCACCGACCAACGAGAAGCTACTGGCAAGCTTTCTCACATACCAACATTGGCCGAATCTGAGACTTGAACCCACGCAAACAGAGGTGAGATGGCAGTGATCCGTAACGGAGAGTGCTTTAGACCACTCGGCCACTCGAGGCCCCTCTGCGTTATTGAACGCATGCAATGATTCTGTCAAACAACATAGCCATTCTTATGTAATTAGTTAAATTGCCCATAATATAACAGGTATACAAAAAGTGTTTTTTTTTATATAAAAAAAATTGCGATGAGCAAGTTTAAAAGAATGTTTGCAGATAAAAATATAAAAATGTACCAAAAAATACTTGGAGGCCTCCGCGAGTTTACAATTCGCGTACTCTCGTTTGGAAAGCGTTACAAACAAAATGAAAATCAAATATGGATGTATCTGAACAAGTTAACCAACGCCATAGACGTTATAAGCAAGAATATTAACGACATGTTTGACGATTATATGGAAGCTACTTCTGCTGCATTCTTTACGATTGTCTTTAAAGTTTACATTATTGTTGATTTTCTGCAAAACCGAGTTACTCTTAAGTATTTCAACTTTGGTTTTTTTTTTGAGCTCTTGAAATTCTTCAGTTTGGCTCATATATCATATACACGTGGTCTTTTGTAGAGTAAAACGTATTTTCTTTGTACGACCCATGCGTTTGCATTTATGACCGTATGTTTGAATAGCTTTTCCGTCAATACTGCCAAAACTGATAAAAGAATCACACAAGCAGGCTTTTGGGAAGCAAATAAATATTCAGTTACAATAATATTAAATACTAAAATACAACGGAGTTATTTACTTTATCCATTCATTTTAAACAAACGAATTCCACTTTGGCAGTATTAAACGTCAAATCAAGTCTATAAACTTTTCGTTTATGTTTTATGTACCATTGTGAATGTTTCCAATACACTAGTTGTCAGGAATGACGGAAATTAGAACAATAACACTCGATCAATGGAATTAATTGTACATAAAAACATATGAAAGGAACAAATTATTGATGTAATATAGTTGTGCGTTTACTTTGGATATGAAAGAAGCAAAATGGATGCTGCAATTGTATGTATTTCTATAGGAGTGTAGAGCTCAAGTGCAGAGGCGTTTCAGGGATTGTTTAATCGCATAGCGTGTGTTCTAGTCCAACAACATATTGTACGTTATTCATTTTTTTCTCATAGTACAACACGATCTTGGGCGGATCCGGAGGCCCACTCTCCCTCCTCTCCCAATAAAATAAACGTTATATCTCCAAACAATGGAAACATTTCTTAAATAAACCTTTTTGTAACTTACATATCTTTTTATATGTAGATAATAACAGTGGAGTCACTACGGTTGGTGTGACCCCAATGGACCTCCTTCCAGCACCATATACCAAACATTTTAAAGACAGTCATTTTGGTGTCACCCACTCTGATGGTGTCACCCGATGCAATCCTCACTCCTGACTACCATAGTGTTAATAAGAATAACATCAGCGTAGAAGAAGTCAGCTTTGAATGTTTATGGAGCGTGTGTTTCGACTGAATGTCACCAAGTTTTAGTCAGTTTAATAAAGCATGGTTTTGTAGTGTCAATAAAAGATGATGGTGAACTTTCGCCGTTGGAATAATATTCTCTCTTATAATACTTACTTCTTTGTACTTTGCTTTGTTGATAGCACCGCTTGAAGATCTATTTACATGTACAATATACATATAATTCAACCAGTGTTAAGATATCATATTAGAAGCTCAGAGCGAATTAGAGTCTGTGTCCACTCTTTCCAGGCTTTTAGAAGATTCATCTGCAGGGCCGGACCTAAGTTTTTCAGGGGGGGGGGGGGGCCAAACTGGTTATTGGGTTAAGCGAAGGCGCGAAGCGCCGAGCCGTCTAGGGGGGGGGGTGCAAAATGGTGCAATCTGGTGCTATCTGAACCTTGAAAAAGGGATCTAACAAAAGTGACTAAAAACTGCAATGTTTTAAAAACACTACAAAAATATTTTAAAAAAATAAATAAAAAAATAAAAATTAAAAAATTCGGAACCCCCTTTGCATCTTTTATCAAAAGCAGTGAATATGTTGTTGTTTTTTTTTAAACGGGGGGGGGGAGGGCCGGGCCCCCTGGGCCCCTATGGCAGGTCCGGCCCTGATCTGGCTACCATTATATCCAAACACTGTTAGAAGATTTCATGAGATACCATTATGTCCAGACACTGTTAGAAGATTCATCTTTCTACCATTATCTCCAGACACTGTTAGAAGATCCATGGGCTACCATTATCTCCAGACACTGTTCGAAGACTCATGAGGTACCATTATCTACAGAAACTGTTAGAAGATTCATGAGCTACCATTATCTCCAGACACTGCTAGATGATTCATGGGGCTAGCTCTCCTGTCACTATTAGAATATTCATGAGCTACCATTATCTCCAGACACTGCTGGAACACTCATGAGATACAATTATCTCCAGGCACTGTTAGATGATTCATGGCGCTAGCTCTCCTGTCACTATTAGAATATTCATGAGCTACCATTATCTCCAGACACTGTTGGAAGACTCATGAGGTACAATTATCTCCAGACACTGTTAGATGATTCATGGCGCTAGCTCTCCTGTCACTGTTAGAATATTCATGAGCTACCATTATCTCCAGACACTGTTGGAAGTCTCATGAGATACAATTATCTCCAGACACTGTTAGATGATTCATGGCGCTAGCTCTCCTGTCACTATTAGAATATTCATGAGCTACCATTATCTCCAGACACTGTTGGAAGACTCATGAGATACAATTATCTCCAGACACTGTTAGATGATTCATGGCGCTAGCTCTCCTATCACTATTAGAAGATTCATGAGCTACCATTATATCCAGACAATGTTAGAACATTCATGTGGCCTCCATTATTTCCCGACATTATTACAAGTTTCATAGAGCTACCATAATCTCCAGGCATTGTTAAAAGATTTATGGGGCTACCATTATCCCCAGGCATCGAAGTTTGATAGGGATACCATTTTCTCCAGACATCGTTTGAAGTTTAATGGGCTTTCCATCATTTCCAGACACTATTAGAGGGTTCATGGGGCTATCATTTTCTCCAGACATTGTTTGAAGCTTCATGGGCCAACCATTATCTCCTGACATAGTTTGAGGTTTCATGTAGCTACCATTATTTCAAGACATTGTTAGAGGGTTAATGGGGTTACCATTATCTCCAGACATTGTTAGAGAGTTAATGGGGTTACCATTATCTCAAGACATTGTTAGAGGGTTAATGGGATTACCATTATCTCAAGACATCGTTAGAGGGTTAATGGGGTTACCATTATCTCCAGACATTGTTAGAGGCTTAATGTGGTTACCATTATCTAAAGACATTGATAGAGGGTTAATGGGGTTACCATTATCTCAAGACATTGTTAGAGGGTTAATTTTGTTATCATTATCTCAAGACAATGTTAGAGGGCTAATGGGGTTAACATTATCTCAAGACATTGTTACGGGTTAATGGGGTTACCATTATCTCAAGACATTGTTAGAGGGTTAATGGGGTTACCATTATCTCAAGACATTGTTAGAGGGTTAATGGGGTTACCATTATCTCCAGACATTGTTAGAGGGTTAATGGGGTTACTGTTATTTCAAGACATTGTTAGAGGGTTAATGGGGTTACCATTATCTCAAGGCATTGTTAGAGGGCTAATGGGGTTAACATTATCTCAAGACATTGTTAGAGGGTTAATGGGATTACCATTATCTCAAGACATTGTTAGAGGGTTAATGGGGTTACCATTATCTCAAGACATTGTTAGAGGGTTAATGGGGTTACGATTATCTCAAGACATTGTTAGAGGGTTAATGGGGTTAATATTATCTCAAGACATTGTTAGAGGGTTAATGGGGTTACCATTATCTCAAGACATTGTTAGAGGGTTAATGGGATTACCATTATCTCCAGACACTGTTGGAAGACTCATGAGGTACAATTATCTCCAGACACTGTTAGATGATTCATGGCGTTAGCTCTCCTGTCACTGTTAGAATATTCATGAGCTACCATTATCTCCAGACACTGTTGGAAGACTCATGAGATACAATTATCTCCAGACACTGTTAGATGATTCATGGCGCTAGCTCTCCTATCACTATTAGAATATTCATGAGCTACCATTATCTCCAGACACTGTTGGAAGACTCATGAGATACAATTATCTCCAGACAATGTTAGATGATTTATGGCGCTAGCTTTCCTATCACTATTTGAAGATTCATGAGCTACCATTATATCCAGACAAAGTTAGAACGTTCATGTGGCCTCCATTATCTCCCGACATTATTACAAGTTTCATAGAACTACCATAATCTCCAGGCATTGTTAGAAGATTTATGGGGCTACCATTATCCCCAGGCATCGAAGTTTGATAGGGATACCATTTTCTCCAGACATCGTTTGAAGTTTAATGGGCTTTCCATCATTTCCAGACACTATTAGAGGGTTCATGGGGCTATCATTTTCTCCAGACATTGTTTGAAGTTTCATGGGCCAACCATTATCTCCTAACATAGTTTGAGGTTTCATGTGGCTACCATTATTTCAAGACATTGTTAGAGGATTAATGGGGTTACCATTATCTCAAGACATTGTTAGAGGGTTAATGGGATTACCATTATCTCAAGACATTGTTAGAGGGTTAATGGGATTACCATTATCTCAAGACATCGTTAGAGGGTTAATGGGCTTACCATTATCTCAAGACATCTTTAGAGGGTTAATGTGGTCACCATTATCTAAAGACATTGTTAGAGGGTTAATGGGGTTATCATTATCTCAAGACATTGTTAGAGGGTTAATTTTGTTATCATTATCTCAAGAAATTGTTAGAGGGCTAATGGGGTTAACATTGTCTCAAGACATTCTTACAGGGTTAATGGGGTTACCATTATCTCAAGACATTGTTAGAGGGTTAATGGGGTTACCATTATCTCAAGACATTGTTAGAGGGTTAATGGGGTTACCATTATTTTCAGACATTGTTAGAGGGTTAATGGGGTTACTGTTATCTCAAGACATTGTTAGAGGGTTAATGGGGTTACCATTATCTCAAGGCATTGTTAGAGGGCTAATGGGGTTAACATTATCTCAAGACATTGTTACAGGGTTAATGGGATTACCATTATCTCAAGACATTGTTAGAGGGTTAATGGGGTTACCATTATCTCAAGACATTGTTAGAGGGTTAATGGGGTTACCATTATCTCAAGACATTGTTAGAGGGTTAATGGGGTTACCATTATCTCAAGACATTTTTAGAGGGTTAATGGGGTTAATATTATCTCAAGACATTGTTAGAGGGTTAATGGGGTTACCATTATCTCAAGACATTGTTAGAGGGTGGATGGGATTACCATTATCTCCAGACACTGTTAGATAATTCATAGCGCTAGCTCTCCTGTCACTATTAGAATATTCATGAGCTACCATTATCTCCAGACACTGTTGGAAGACTCATGAGGTACAATTATCTCCAGACACTGTTAGATGATTCATGGCGCTAGCTCTCCTGTCACTGTTAGAATATTCATGAGCTACCATTATCTCCAGACACTGTTGGAAGTCTCATGAGATACAATTATCTCCAGACACTGTTAGATGATTCATGGCGCTAGCTCTCCTGTCACTATTAGAATATTCATGAGCTACCATTCTCTCCAGACACTGTTGGAAGACTCATGAGATACAATTATCTCCAGACAATGTTAGATGATTCATGGCGCTAGCTTTCCTGTCACTATTAGAAGATTCATGAGCTACCATTATATCCAGACAATGTTAGAACATTCATGTGGCCTCTATTATCTCCCGACATTATTACAAGTATCATAGAGCTACCATAATCTCCAGGCATTGTTAGAAGATTTATGGGGCTACCATTATCCCCAGGCATGAAGTTTGATAGGGATACCATTTTCTCCAGACATCGTTTGAAGTTTAATGGGCTTTCCATCATTTCCAGACACTATTAGAGGGTTCATGGGGCTATCATTTTCTCCAGACATTGTTTGAAGTTTCATGGGCCAACCATTATCTCCTGACATAGTTTGAGGTTTCATGTGGCTACCATTATTTCAAGACATTGTTAGAGGGTTAATGGGGTTACCATTATCTCCAGACATTGTTAGAGGGTTAATGGGGTTACCATTATCTCAAGACATTGTTAGAGGGTTAATGGGGTTACCATTATCTCAAGACATTGTTAGAGGGTTAATGGGCTTACCATTATCTCAAGACATTGTTAGAGGGTTAATGGGCTTACCATTATCTCAAGATATTATTAGAGGGTTAATGGGGTTACCATTATCTCAAGACATTGTTAGAGGGCTAATGGGGTTAACATTATCTCAAAACATTGTTACAGGGTTAATGGGGTTACAATTATCTCAAGACATTCTTAGACTGTCAATCGCATTACCATTATCTTAAGACAGTGTTAGAGGGTTAATGGGGTTCCCATTATCTCAAGACATTGTTAGAAGTTTAATGGGGTTACCATTATCTCAAGACATAGTTTGAGGTTTCATGTGGCTACCATTATCTCAAGACATTGTTAGAGGGTTAATGGGGTTATCTTTATCTCAAGACATTGTTAGAGGGTTAATGGGATTACCATTATCTCAAGACATTGATAGATGGTTAATGGGGTTAACATTATCTCAAGAAATTGTTAGAGGGTTAATGGGGTTACCATTATCTCAAGACATTGTTAGAGGGTTAATGCGGTTACCTTTATCTCAAGACATTGTTAGAGGGTTAATGGGATTACCATTATCTCAAGACATTGTTAGAGGATTAATGGGGTTAACATTATCTCAAGAAATTGTTAGAGGGTTAATGGGGTTACCATTATCTCAAGACATTGTTAGAGGGTTAATGGGGTTACATTTTCTCAAGACATTGTTAGAGGCTTAATGGGGTTACCATTATCTCATGACATGGTTAGAAGGTTAATGGGGTTACCATAATCTCAAGACATTTTTAGAGGGTTAATGAAATTACCATTATCACAAGACATTGTTAGAGGGTTAATGGGGTTACCATTATCTCAAGACATTGTTAGAGGGTTAATGGGGTTACCATTATCTCAACACATTGTTAGAAGGTTGCTGGGGTTACCATTATCTGTAAACATTGCTAGAGGGTTAATGGGATTACCATTATCTCAAGACATTGTTAGAGGGTTAATGGGATTACCATTATCTCAAGACATCGTTAGAGGGTTAATGGGGTTACCATTATCTCAAGAAATCGTTAGAGGGTTAATGGGGTTACCATTATCTCAAGACATTGTCAGAGGGTTAATGGGGTTACCATTATCTCAAGACATTTTTAGAGGGTTAATGAGATTACCATTATCTCAAGACATTGTTAGAGGGTTAATGGGGTTACCATTATCTCAAGACATTGTTAGAGGGTTAATGGGGTTACCATTATCTCAAGACATTGTTAGAGGGTTAATGGGGTTACGATTATCTCAAGACATTGTTAGAGCGCTAATGGGGTCAACATCATCTCAAGACATTGTTACAGGGTTAATGGGTTTACCATCATCTCAAGACATTGTTAGACGGTTAATCACATTACCATTATCTCAAGACATTGTTAGAGGGTTAATAGGGTTACCATTATCTCAAGACATTGTTAGAGGGTTAATGGGATTATCATTATCTCAAGACATTGTAAGAAGGTTAATGGGGTTACCATTACCTCAAGACATTGTTAGAAGGTTAATGGGAATACCATTATCTCAAGACATTGTTAGAGGGTTAATTGGGTTACCATTATCTCAAGACATTGTTAGAGGGTTAATGGGATTATCATTATCTCAAGACATTGTAAGAAGGTTAATGGGGTTACCATTACCTCAAGACATTGTTAGAAGGTTAATGGGAATACCATTATCTCAAGACATTGTTAGAGGGTTAATGGGGTTACCATTATCTCAAGACATTGTTAGAGGGTTAATTAGATTACCATTATCTCAAGACATTGTAAGAGGGTTATTGGGATTACCATTATCTCAAGACATCGTTAGAGGGTTAATGGGGATACCATTATCTCAAGACATTGTTAGAGGGTTAATGGGATTACCATTATCTCAAGACATCGTTAGAGGGTTAATTGGGTTACCATTATCTCAAGACATCGTTAGAGGGTTAATTAGATTACCATTATCTCAAGACATTGTTAGAGGGTTAATTAGATTACCATTATCTCAAGACATTGTTAGAGGGTTAATGGGATTACCATTATCTCAAGAAATTGTTAGAGGGTTAATGGGGATACCATTATCTCAAGACATTGTTAGAGGGTTAATGGGATTACCATTATCTCAAGAAATTGATAGAGGGTTAATGGGGTTACCATTATCTCCAGACATTGTTAGAGGCTTAATGTGGTTACCATTATCTAAAGACATTGTTAGAGGGTTAATGGGGTTACCATTATCTCAAGACATTGTTAGAGGGTTAATTTTGTTATCATTATCTCAAGACATTGTTAGAGGGCTAATGGAGTTAACATTATCTCAAGACATTGTTACAGGGTTAATGGGGTTACCATTATCTCAAGACATTGTTAGAGGGTTAATGGGGTTACCAATATCTCAAGACATTGTTGGAGGGTTAATGGGGTTACCATTATCTCCAGACATTGTTAGAGGGTTAATGGGGTTACCATTATCTCAAGACATTGTTAGAGGGTTAATGGGGTTACCATTATCTCAAGGCATTGTTATAGGGCTAATGGGGTTAACATTATCTCAAGACATTGTTACAGGGTTAATGGGATTACCATTATCTCAAGACATTGTTAGAGGGTTAATGGGGTTACCATTATCTCAAGACATTGTTAGAGGGTTAATGGGGTTACCATTATCTCAAGACATTGTTAGAGGGTTAATGGGGTTACCATTATCTCAATACATTGTTAGAGGGTTAATGGGGTTAATATTATCTCAAGACATTGTTAGAGGGTTAATGGGGTTACCATTATCTTAAGACATTGTTAGAGGGTTAATGGGATTACCATTATCTCCAGACACTTTTAGAACATTTTATGTCGCAGCCATTCTCACCAGACACTGTTAAAAGAGTTATGGATCTACACTTATCTTCATACATTATTAGAACATTAATATGGCAACCATTATCTCCATAAACAGTATGAAGATTCATTGGGCTATTGGGCTATATGGCATCAATTACAGAGCATTTGATAACATTGTGAGACTTTTTGAGAACTGTACAATGGATTCAAACGTTACTTTGTTACTTTGTGCTATCTTTTTGTTATCATTTTATATCTCTCGTACCAGGTAACAACAGCAATTTACAGAAATCCAGTAACCGTTTTAAACTTTGATATTCCATACCATCAAACTAAATGCAGAAATACAGACGTATTTCAAAGGTTGATAAGCAATATTAAATGGGACGATAATAACATGTACAGGGCTAAATTAACCCAAAGATAGTTCATAATACGAACAGAAGAACTTTGAAAATGGCGGTTCTACCGCGAGAAGACCAGAGCATGTAAATAGCACATCTGTTGATGCAATTCCTATTTGAATCTTGAAGCTGAAACGAACGCTTTAAAAATGTAAAATAAAATATTGACTATTGAAAACATCTTGTGATATGATTTACTTTATTGATTGACTAATGGTGATGCTCTTTCAAATAAAGATTTCAGGTATGTTATCGAACCTCTCTGATAATTTTATATGATTTGTTTACACGTCGGATCAAAATACAAATAGCAATTATGCTGCCTAGACAAGTAAATAGAACTCAGCCTGTTTTTAACAGTCAGAAAAGCACGGGCATCATCCAATGTTTTCTTGGGGTTTTTCTCCAATATTTCAGATGAATATTTTACTGTTACGCCCATTTCAAGTGTGTCATGGAATGAATCGCATTTGCATCCTGACAGATTACTAACATCGCAAACAAGATCTTTTACAAAGTATATTCTAGACGTGATAACAGATTATGTTGTCATACCTATGGCTATAACAGCTGTTGTTACACCCATTTCATTCTAAAGCTGTTTCCGCCCATCGTCTAACAGTAATTATTATTTAATATTGCAATTGGGGTTGTATGTTTGCTTTGAAACATATGTCCATTAGATGGTCAATAAATTCCGACGTTTTGATTTCAGCACATCCATAATCTTCCTGCGATACATCATTTTTATTTTGATTCATCAACTTTGATGATATATAGCTTTCAATGTTACAGGATCAGATTTCAAAGATTTTATTTTCCAATTCACAACTGTTGCAAAATTCACATAAGCCATTAAATGTATTCAACTTGCGCAGGAAATTATGTTTCACCTGCAAATATTAAGTTCTCGTATTAGCATTTTCAGTTGTATTCTGCAAATTTAGTTTCATATTTTTTAACGGTTTGTGTTTATTTAAAGTTTGCATCTCATTATAACGATAGAAGTTGCATTTAAAGTTTAACTTAGAAGAACGTGGAAAACGTTTCCATGAAGTTTTATCGTGAAGAACAAAAATGAAGCAACGATCAAGATAACTCAAAAAATCACAAAAATTTCGATTAAATTATGTGAAATAAATGATCAAGTTAAAGATATATGTTATGAAAGAGAATGATGTGTATCTTACTTATATGTTTTTTGGGTTGTAATGCAAACCTTTTTGCTGGGTTTATATATATATATATATATATATATATATATATATATATATGATGAAATGATAAAACCTTTAGAAAGTATGTTATAATCACGTGTAAACACACCACTTAAAGACAGTATCAAACCTGTTACTTGCTGGTCATTGAAAAAGCACGGACCGTGTGAACATGCAACATGACAAGGCTTTATTAACATACACCACGATCTCAGATAAATTTCACCTCTGCAGGCATTAAATAATATGGTCAAATGTACCGCTGTTTGGTTATATAAGTGGCATAATCTTTACCGTCAAAACAAACTATATCAAGGAAAACGTAGATATATTATTAATTCTTTTATATTTGTAACCCTTGAGTCTACTTTCAATGTTATCAAAGTCATGCTTCTGTACTCGATTTTAACATATCAATAGGTCTAACATATACAATATATCATGAAAAAACTGCAAAATATTTATTCCATGTTCCCTTAGTACTCAATAGACCCACTGTGTAACTCATGGACCTTAACCGCACAAAATAATTAAAACTTTATTGTAAAAATTAAACTATTAAAGTGCAAAATGTCTTAAAACCTTTCATTAGCAATAATAACACTTATATCTGCAGTCTACTGTCGACAAGCACAATTTCTACCAAAGACAAAAATCGGCTATTACGATAACCTACAACCTGCTTGAGAAACATATACTGAGGTTTTCAAACGGTTCTCTAGTTAAACCCTTTAGTGCCAAATCGTGTCTGTAAACAACATAAATATATTGCGAAAGAACGCAATACTATCGCGAATAAACGCAATACTTATTGCGAATATTAGCAATACTATTGCGACTAAACGCAATACTTTCCAAATAAACGCAATACTTATTGCGAATAAACGCAATACTATTGAGAATCAACGCAAAATATTGCGAATAAACACAATACTTCGCAAATATACGCAATACTTATTGCGAATAAACGCAATACTTTGCAAATAAACGCAATACTTATTGCGAATAAACGCAATACTATTGAGAATCAACGCAAAATATTGCGAATAAACACAATACTTAGCAAATATACGCAATACTTATTGCGAATAATAAACACAATGCTTATTGCGAATAAACGCAATACTATTACGAATATTCGCAATAAAATCTTGCTTGGCAAGGTAGAAAACTTCTTCTTCTTTGGAGATTTGACTACATGCAGCCTTGGATTTTACTGCTTTTATAAAGTTCTATTTATTCCTTGGATTAAGTTATTCAGAGATTATTTGCTGTTTGCCAATCAATCATATGATTGTTATCAGTATGAGAACATTGAATCGAAGGCTGACAGAATTGAAATTATATAGGAGAAAGTATCCATCAAACATTTTGAACGTTGCTTTAATCATAGCGGAACAGATCAGTGAATCTGGCTGTCAAAATGGTTATCGCTGGATGCATCGAAGATGTTTACTTGAAGGATTTCGAACTTCTAGATCTGACGTTGAAGCTTTGCTTTCCCTTGTAGACCCTCAGGGGTGTGAACCTAGGAGAAGAAAAAGACTACGACGAATGAATTATTATGCCAAGGGCCTAACTTTATCTGGCATCTGGATTCTTACGACAAACGTAAACAATACAGTTTATGCATCAATGGCTGTATAGATGAATTTTCACGGAAAATCATTTGGTGCAATGTAACGTGTTCAAGCAGTAATCCACACATTATCGCAGGACATTACATTGATGCAATTGAGCAACTCGGTGCATGCCCAAAAGCGGTAAGAGGAGACCGTGGAACCGACAATACTCACGTTGCTGAAATGAATAACTTTCTGACTAATAATACACAGTCTTACATATCTGGGCTAAGTACCGCTAACCAGCAGATAGAATCGTTTTGGCGGCTATTACGTATAGAATGTTGTCAGTTTCGGATAGAGTTCTTTGGACTTCTGAAAGAGGCAGGCTATTTTCAAGGAGATACGATAGACAAAGAACATTATACAGTTCGTCTTCATGTCTATTCTACAAGTAATTAACATAATTTGCATCTCTCCACACACACACACACACACACACACACACACACACACACACACACACACACATATATATATATATATATATATATATATATATATATATATATATATATATATATATATTTGATTTATCGTAATTGTTTGTTTGTAAGTTTTAATTTTTTTATTCCTTTACTTGCTATTGTAATGTAACTTTATTTACTGCAATAGAGTTCAGTTCTGAATTTTGTTGTTGTTGACGTAAACAACTTTATAGAGACATTGTATCTCATGCTGATGTAGTTCTTGACCTTAATTCAGAAATCAGTGAGAGTTGTAGTAAACAACGGTTGTTTAATTTTTATGTTTAATTCTTTCTCAGAGTAAGATTCATAAGGTGGAGATTTGCACACTATGCTAATTACGTCCAGAATAGACATGAAGACGAACCGTATAATGTTCTTGTCTATCGTATCTCCTTCAAAATAGCAATAAGTATTGTGTTTATTCGCAATAGTATTGCGTTTATTGGCAACAAGTATTTCTTTTATGCCGTTTGAGGCAGAAAATCACCGTTGTTCTTTCGGGGACCTCATAAGAAGTGATGGTACATGTGCAGAACACGAACTGAACAAAATAAAGTCCTACGTAATATCTATGAGAGAACACAAACAAACACATAATGATCGAGGATCCACAATAAATAAACATAAGCTGTATTAAAATTGGTATAATTTGTATTAAAATTATAAAATTTCAATGTATAAATAATGCAATAGTCAACAGGATAGCTTTCCTGCATAAAAAAAATCTTCTAAAAACATTTGATTATGTTTTGTTATTGTCATGCCCAGCTCGAACCAATTTTAGATTGCAACAGTGGGCTATGTAGTTGTTCTTTGTTATTAAATTCGGAATACGCAGTCCACAATTAATAAACTAGCCATCCAATTTAGTCACTAATATCGGTTTGGTATTCTCACGGCCATACTTTCTCTGCCTGTAGTCTCTCGGGGCCTGACGGACACTCTCCATGGCTGTCATGTAATTCGTCAAGATATTCAATATCGACTTCCAAAAGTGTATCCTGTCACTAAATCATTATCAGAATTAGTTGGAATTTCACACGAATTATTCCATTTAAACCCAGACGTTGGAAGTGGTTGCAGCATAGACCTTTCAAATAAATTGTTACTTTTAGTATACATTGTCTGTGTCTTTGGATTGGCAAAATATCATAACGCTGACCATTGGGTTTTTAGCTTTGCTAAATCTTTATGTTATCATAGAGATTAGACATTACACCCCTTTCCCACTGTCTAACTGGACATTAATACTAGCTTGTAAATCCAATTTAACTTCTGGGTTTTTTTAATGTCATACCAGCTGATTCCTTGGTTTGTGATATGTTGCACACGAGCTCAGCAATAATGTTTGATATAAACTGTTTTTAAAATCGTTTCAAAAGCACCTGCCATGAGAATCACACAAGGTTGAAAAAGATCGCGCTGTAGTCACATAGATCTTCAATGGTGCTTCCTGTGCGAGTTATATGACAACTGATATTTTCATCAAAAGCATACATTATTAGATGATCGTTACTGAGCCCTTACTGGTAATATGACAACTATCCCTTACTGCTAATATGACAACTATCCTTTACTGGTAATATGACAACTATCCTTTACTGGTAATATGACAGCGATCTCTTACTGGTAATATGACAGCGATCCCTTACTGGTAATATGACAACTATCCTTTACTGGTAATATGACAGCGATCCCTTAATGGTAACATGACAGCGATCCCTTACTGGTCATATAATAATATTAATAATAATGAGGACTTTGTGTAGCGTCTAATCTTTAGAAGCTCTAAGCGCTTTACACCATCAATAATGTTATGACTACACTACAGAAAAACAAATGACAAAAAACAACAACAATGAAATTGGAAAACATAAAGTCATGCTGAAAACATATAAGATACAAAACATGATTATGTCTCTAAGTTTGTCCCTGCAGTCCAAACAGGTGAATTTTAAGAGCACTCTTAAAAAGGACCACTGTGTCTTTGTGTTTAATTTCAATTGGCAATTCGTTCCACGTCGCCGGGCTCTGGTATGCAAAAGAACGTTGCCGATATGACTTTGTTTTCACCGTGGGAACAATGAGTATACGATTATCAGAAGAAGAGCGTAAGTATCTAGCTGGCGTATACACATGGGTGAGGATGGAGTCTGTCATTGAAACATAGCACAGAGAACAAATTTTGTGTTTGATTCTGTATCGAATCGATAGTCAGTGTAGGGTACATAGCAGTGGTGAGGTGTGTTCTGATTGAGGTACTCTAAAGATGTTCCGTGCAGCTGTGTTTTGAACGTTTTGAAATTTCTGGAGTAAATATTGTGACGAACCAGACAGAATTGAGTTACAATAGTCCAGTCTTGAAAGTACTAATGAACACACAAGTGTTTTAGTGGCATCAACTGAAAGATATTTACGAATGGAACTGATGCGTCTCAGTTCAAGATATGCAGTCTTGCATATGTTCATGATATGTTGGTGCAATGTGAGAGTACTGTCTAGAGTAACGCCTAGGTTTCGTACTGACTGTGAGAATTAATGTTGGTGTTGCTGATTTTTATGGTCTGAGGTAAAGGATGTGAATGAGAAAGTCTTTGTGTTGTGATCAAATTGGCCTCAGTTCTATCATCATTCATCTGCAGCTTTTTACATGTCATCCATGATTTCACATCAGAAATGCACCTCTCTACTCCATGGATGGTAGCATCAACTTCAGTTGGGTGGCTAGACTTGTATATTTGGGTGTCATCAGCATACAATTGGTGCGACACTCGGTGATGATCTATGACACTTGAGAGCGGCTGAGTGTATAATGAAGAGAACAGGCCCAAGAACAGATCCCTTTGGAACACCATAACATACGTCAACTGGGCTGGAAAGTATTCTATTTGCATATATAATTTGTGTCCTGTTGACTAAGTAGGACTTGAATCACACACATGTACTCAGAGGTGGTTACATACTTAATGAGAATTGACAGCGATCCCTTACTGGTCATATGACAGCGATCCCTTACTGGTACGATGATAATGATCACTTCTTTATTGCGATCTAATATTCAATATTTAAAATTGTCACGGATCATTCGATATCAACTCTTGTTCCATCCAATCTCACTAAGAAAAAGTTAAGAGCATTTTGTTCCGTGGTACAATACCTTAGTCATGACCATTCCATGACAGTGTAGTAATATCTTTATATGAAACATTGACGTTTATATCACCAAGATTTATTACATCGACATGATTGTTTGTACTTTGGACATGCGCTTGACTTTGAAGCCAGCAGGGGGAAAAAAAAGCTGTCAAAAGACGCCCACATCCTTTATCATTATTCTGCACATTATGGACTCTAATCGTTTGGGAGATGAATGTAATCCCACACACTTGTACTCAGAGATGGTTACATACTTAATGAGAATTGACCTCATCTTTCAACCACTCCCTAAGCTTACATATTCGTCGAATTAGTGCTCTATTTATTCAAAGCATGCAAGATAATTTCCATCCCATTATTTGCACTGAGCCCAATCGTTGCATTACTGCAAAACTATGTATTTATTTTTTTCCTCTATCGCTTCGGCCTTACCCTCAGATTAAACCATAGTGTACATCCGTAATTCTATCAGAATACTGAATGTTATTCCCTGATTTACAATTAGGGCATCTTTTCCTTTGAAGTGCCGCAATTTGTTATTTTATGTTCAATATGAAAGTATCTAAATTATTATTATATTAGTATATAATATTTATTTTGACCTAAAAATCGTTTACCAGATCTTTGTTTTCTTCTCCAAAATAATTCTTGTCAGATGAGCCAATGTTCTTAAGGTTGGAATATTGAGATTGCATGTTTTCATGGATTTGTAGTGAATCTCTTAAGGAGATGATGTTACCCTCCTAGGAGTTGAAATTAGCCTTGTTTATTGTCTTCAGATTTAATGTTTCGGTTCATTTTAAATAGGAAAACATTTTGCAGTTCTCCAACGTTTACCATCATTATTTATTATACTTATATTCTTAGGGATGTGGTGTTTAAGGATATATGCTTGTTTGCAGTGGCAGACTAAAGCAAATGTTATGAGTCAGTGACAACTAATATACTGGAAATAAAAGCAGGTTTGTATTCAATATTAAATATAAATAAGAAATATTATTGAATTAACTTTAGGTAGTTAAGGGGTTAAGGGGTTAAGGGTTACTGTTATATTGTTAAGGGGTTATGGGTTACTGTTATATTGTTAAGGGATTATGGGTTACTGTTATATTGTTAAGGTGGCGCTCTACAGTTTCGTACTTTGCATAGGGTTAGAATTTTAAAGAAAAACAATTTTCTGGGATTTCTTCACTCGTTATACTGGCAATGTAATAAAGACTTTGTATATCTTAGGTGTTGGGAGAAGAACTTTCAATTCCCTTTATTTTGATGTATGATTGATGGGTGTACTTTAGGTTCTAGAGTATACAGCTTGGGCTAACATAAGATGTGCTCATGTAAACAAACTGCTAGCTCCGCATGGTCATTTTCACTCCCTGGACTTCAGAGGTAAATTGTAGAAAAATGGTACGATAACTTTTTTTACTTTTCAGATATTTTGTAATTTGTTCATTGCACTTTCAGAAGCTGCTATTGCCTACTTCAGCAAAATTCGTTTTCCCTAGTTTAATAACTGCTAAAGTTAGTGTACTTTTGATTAATTCTGGATAATTTTTCAAGCACATGGGAGCATCCATTTTGTTATACCATGCGCTTAGATCATTTACAATTTCCACAAGTGCAGTATCCAAAGAAATATCAGCCACATTACATCAAAGTAGCATTGAGATATGCCAACATTATCTCCATTGTGCATGTTACAAATGCAAACAACTTCACCTCACATACGTCACTATCTGAAAAGTACATATTAACTGGTAAGCGCCCCCTAAGGGGTTATGGGCTACTATTATATTGTTAAGGGGTTAAGGGTTACTGTTATATTGTTAAGGGGTTATGGGTTACTGTTATATTGTTAAGGGGATATGGGTTACTGTTATATTGTTAAGGGGTTATGGGTTACTGTTATATTGTTAAGGGGTTAAGGGTTACTGTTATATTGTTAAGGGGTTAAGGGTTACTGTTATATTGTTAAGGGGTTATGGGTTACTGTTATATTGTTAAGGGGTTATGGGTTACTGTTATATTGTTAAGGGGTTATGGGTTACTGTTATATTGTTAAGGGGTTATGGGCTACTGTTATATTGTTAAGGGGTTAAGGGTTACTGTTATATTGTTAAGGGGTTATGGGTTACTGTTATATTGTTAAGGGGTTATGGGTTACTGTTATATTGTTAAGGGGTTATGGGTTACTGTTATATTGTTAAGGGGTTATGGGTTACTGTTATATTGTTAAAGGGTTAAGGGTTACTGTTATATTGTTAAGGGGTTATGGGTTACTGTTATATTGTTAAGGGGTTATGGGTTACTGTTGTATTGTTAAGGGGTTAAGGGTTACTGTTATATTGTTAAGGGGTTAAGGGTTACTGTTATATTGTTAAGGGGCTATGGGTTACTGTTATATTGTTAAGGGGTTATGGGTTACTGTTATATTGTTAAGGGGTTATGGGTTACTGTTATATTGTTAAGGGGTTATGGGCTACTGTTATATTGTTAAGGGGTTAAGGGTTACTGTTATATTGTTGAGGGGTTATGGGTTACTGTTATATTGTTAAGGGGATATGGGTTACTGTTATATTGTTAAGAGGTTATGGGTTACTGTTATATTGTTAAGGGGTTAAGGGTTACTGTTATATTGTTAAAGGGTTAAGGGTTACTGTTATATTGTTAAGGGGTTATGGGTTACTGTTATATTGTTAAGGGGTTATGGATTACTGTTATATTGTTAATGGGTTAAGAGGTTACTGCTGTAACGAAATATAGTGAGTTTAAAGGTATTACTAAAGTCTGAGAAGCTCCCGTGTCCCTAAAGACATTTAAATAGGTAGGAATGGCCGAATCTCCCAAGAATGATATAGAACCCTTAGATATAATAGGTTCATAATTCTCCATAATAAAATGAGACTGGGATTTAATATATCCAATAAATGTAATGATTTTAATGTTTGACGGTGACCTGAACCTCTTAAAAATAAGAGCATTTGGAACGGGACTTTCTTGATTTTTATGGCTATTTTTCAATATGTAGCATCATAAATGACGTGTCTTTTTTCTTTTATTAGGTATACGCAGGAACAAAACAAGGATATAGAATCGAACTTCTCTGAAGTTTTATTTGTAAACATTGTACCAGTTTAAGTTTTAGAAGGACTTGTATTAGGCTGAAATACTTTTCTACCAAAAGACTGAACCATAAAATTCTGATTTTTATTTTCTAAATTTTTTTTTTAATTAATTCATCTTTTTTGAAAAAGTCGAATCGATCCTGGGTAGGATTTGGAACAAATATTTCCACTTTTGACGTAATTTTAGAAAAAAGCTTGTTTATCTCACCTGTCCTATTACAATGACTTTGATATTGTTCTAGTTGTAAATGAAGTAAGTTCCCGGTAAAACGAACTGGTGATATTGTGTTCCTGGTTATTAAATATTCCTTTTCTTAAACTATGTTCCAAAAGACCTAATGAAAAGGCACCCGCTTCCCTGGAGTAGATGCAACATTGGAAGGCACCCACCTTGTTTCCTTAGTTGTGCCAATGCAGGATTCCAATATTTCAAATTTAATTGTTAAAAGAAAAGCCTAGCAAGGTAATTAACGTACAAAGAGAAACAGCACGTATGCACAAAGTTTTTCTGTTGCATGTAATAGTATCACCTTTATATGATGCAGAATTTGAGCAGAAGCATACAGTTAGCATAAAATTGTATTCAACATTTCACAAACACGACTAATACTATAATTATTTAGAAAGGTTTTGTGTATTAAAATATAAAATGTGATTATGAATAGTGCGACACTTCCAACTTAGACATTTTTTCCATGTTAGAGTCTAGTTTGAGAATTTTCTTCAAACAAATCCCTCTTGAATCCTTTCATAATAAGGACAGTCTGGATCTCATGTGCCCCAAGTACGACGGTAAAACATTATTCGGATAAATATTCATTGATTTTTTCTTCGTAATGCTTCACGTTCCTGCGCAATGTAATACGAGAGTAATCGAGTGTGGTCTCATGTTTGTGAGCAAATATGGTGGACAGTGAAATCCATACCAACTTTTGACTGGTCAATGTGCCCAATCTTATTGACAGGTCGCTACTATTCATTATGGAAATATTTAAGGAAAATCTACGATAATATCCAGGATTACCCAAACATCCCATCAGATGCATTTTATTAATAGGCACTGGGAATTCAGAGGTATCTTAACATGTAACTAAATCAGACCAAAACTCATTTTAGTTGAATTAATTGTCAAATTTTAGTCATTGAGTCAATCAAATAACTTTTAAATAGTTTCAAAGTGATACCTCCAAGGTATTGTTGTAGATGATGAAGTCATATATGAAAGCATCACAGTTATCTAGACTAGATAGCATCGTATTCATTAAACGCTGGAAACTTGAAGGAGAATGTTTTATACTAAACGCATCACTTTTTATTCATAAAGTCAATCTGGTGTTGCAAATGCCGCAATTGCTTGAGGTCTTTCCGTTTGTGGAAATCGCCAAAATCCTTCTGAAAAGTCAAACTTTGTTATAATTTTTATTTCCAATTATTTTCAAGGCACTAATAAATTATTGGCATTGGAAATGAATTTGTTTTGGTGACACTGTTAACGTTTCTTTATTCAGTACACATGTGGAAAGTATTATCTGGTTTCGGCACAAGAACAAATTGTGAACTCGTCACTTTACTTGACTCTATCAAATTATACTCCTTTAAAAATAAAATGGTTTTTATTTCCAAAAATTATTGCTTGAGAGGATTCATTTCATAAGGATACTTTTCACTGGTGAATAATCTTTAATTTCAATGTAAAGATGGCTTCGGTTCATAAAGACTATATTATATGGCAAGATGAACTACTTTGCAAGGATTCTAACTATTCCTGTGTCGAATTTAGAACATAGATGATATTGTGATTGCTCGGTGGTTTCACTAAAGATTTCTAAAGGATCTGAAATCAACATACCATACAATCTTCAAAGCACAGTGAACTTAATGTTCAAAACCAAGTTTAATTTATCTGATATCCTATTTGAATGTCTTCTCCAGCGTTTGTAAATGTCTGTCAAAAGATTGTAGGATACGACAATCGATGGATGGATGGATGGATGGGCGGGCGGACAGACAGACAGACAGACAGACAGACAGACAGACAGATAGATAGATAGATAGATAGATAGATAGATAGATAGATAGATAGATAGATAGATAGATAGATAGATAGATAGATAGATAGATAGATAAACATTGTGAGACATAACCATGTTGTCACAGTATAATGTAATTATGTTAAGCAGTTTTATAAATTGTTTCAGCTTATAGCGTAAATGCACAAAAAAGGAGGGCCAGTTTGCAGTGTTACAACGTTCAAGACAGCGTAAAATACTTTCATAATATAAATACACTTGGCAGCTTTATCCACCAACCCACGTAACATAATTTACAATCATAGATATTGCTATAAAGTCTAACATGAAAATATTATTCAATTTAATATGTGCTTCGAAAATCAATTTTACATTTCACTGACGTCTGGAAATCAAACATCTGTCGGTTTGCAATGAATTCGATTTTAACTATTGGACAGTTCATTATTAATGGCATTAATTTACTATGAGATTGTAGATTTAATTAAAGTTGATGATACTGGTAAATTACTGCGTTTGAATCTTACGTGGTCTCTTTAAAAATTGGGAAAGATAATTTAGCCGAGTTACTTTGTTTTAACCCCTCCTCTCTCTCTCTCTCTCTCTCTCTCTCTCTCTCTCTCTCTCTCATCACATGCTTATCCATTGTGACTGCCCGTTGGTCGTATTAATTCCCTCGTCTCTTCTACTGTTTCAGACAATGATTCCCTAATCAAACAAAACAGCTGATAAACATCAATATTTTTATTATAAGATTTCCCTCGACAAAAATGAATTATGTATTCTAACGATTAGTATCGACTCTACGTTTCCTCTGAGACCTGGCACGTTGAAAATAAGCTAGTTACAGCAAGAGAAAAATGTCAATTAAAAGAGTTAGAGTATTCGTCCTCGCTTCATCAATACTCGTAACAAATTCTTTGCTAATTCTGGTATTAAGCGGGGTGTCGGGAATACATGCGTGTTATTTATATAGCGGAAAGCTAATAATTGTTTTCATATTCTGATACAAAACAGCTGAATAAATAATAATTACTTACCATAACAGAATGTTTTAAACTTATGTCCAGGAAGCTGAGAACGGTATGGGAAGCTTCTTACGCGGTCGATATGTACAGTAAGGTACAATTGAATTATAATCACCAGATTGGTTTCAAAAGATCATCGCGCAGTTTAGAAAGATATCTTCTTATATTCATGATCAAGACGCAACTATAAAATTTGTTCGCCATTTGAAGACAATAAATTGTTATGCCGTGGCGTAGCGCTATTTTGAAAACAATTTCTTATTATCTTTGTGTTTTTATCCATTTATTAATGTGGTATTTTATTTAAGGTCACACCGATCCGGTGGTCTAGTGGCTAGAGGTCGTCTGTTCGATCCCCGGTCGAGTTTACATAGATTTACAAAATGGTACTATCAGGCGCTTTAAGAGGTTAGTGTTAGGACTGATTGGCCTGGTGTCCGGATAATGTGACTGGGTGGGACATCAAGCGACATTTCTGCGGCATGGTGCCCCAGTGCTAAACATCAATTTAAACTGCCTCACTGCAGACATCGTAGCGACATGAATGGGGAAAAAATCGTTAAAATTACGTTAAAAATCCTAATCACACACACATACACACATTTAAGGTCACAGATGACTGCTCTTCGTTATATTGTAAGGTCCTGTTTTATTCGTGTGATTACCATGACTTCTAAAATAATATATGCAGAGTATATAATCTGAATTATATATAGATTTTCTCTTAAAACGTAAAGTTTATGTCGTTATGTTATGGGTGTTTTTAAGTCAGTAAATATTACCATTAAATCATCGAAATGAAAAAGAAGAAAAGAAGCTAATGTGCCATTATTGTGAATAGAACCACAATTTTATTTTTAAAAGTGCATTTCTCCCAGTGCCATAGTGATAACACCAATAGTGAAAAAATAGCAAAAATATATGTTATATACATTGTGCATGCTAACCTAGTCAATGGTACGGTACCAAATAGACTGTGATCATGAAACTGCGTGAAACACAAACAAGTATTCAAACAATTTCTTGAATTTACTTTCTTTTCTATCCAAGCCACAATTAATTATACCGTTATTTGTTGGTTGTTGCTTATTAGTATAGTCGTTCGAACACACACACACACACACACACACACACACACAGATATATAATAAGCAGAAAGGAATATATTTGATGCTTTGCCTTCTGTTTAAGATGTATCTTAGTAAAGCTGGTATAATCCAATACCACACGTCAAATGTGCTTAAACAAGTCTCCTCATGTTTGAGTTGTAAAGTCAGATTCCGGCCGACGTAGTTGAAGCGTATAGTCAAATTTCCTTTCGATCATATCGTGTGGGATTTTCTATTATCCTGCATGAATTTCGATATCACTTCGTTTCATAAGTGAGCTATTTATATATGGTCAATATCGTGATTGGAATGGACTGCCTGTCACTTGAAAGTAGTTTACTTGCCCTAATCTGATGTCCAAGCGCAATCTGATTCCTGACTTCATTGATCTTGACCTATCTTATTACGAACCTCAAATGCTCAAGGTGTTATGCTATTCCAACTGTTATGTATAACATGACCGAATGACCGAATTCACATAAGGAGTGGTACGTCTGTACACACACACACACACACACACACACACGTGTGTGTGTGTGTATGTGTGTGTGTGTGTGTACTATTACGTTTTTAGGCTCTAATTACTAGTAACACAGAAAAAGTGATTTATTTCCCTGGAAAAATGTTTGCAAAAATGGAAAAACTTGCAGTTTTAAGAATCAAATCCAAAAGTGATCCAAGAACAATCCACAACTTAAATTACAAAAATCCTAGTTATGAAAGGTTATAATAGATTAACGTTCGAGTGAAGTTTGAAAATCCAAGATGGAATACTATGACCTACGCTGAAGTCGGTTTTGTCTTTATCGATAGTTCCTTGTAGAATCACAAGATTTAACACTCTGGTGTTGGAAATTTGAATAAGATATTGATAAACTGTCTTCGTCCAAGAATTATGTATGAGCACATAAAATATTTCCAGATATATGAATTAATCCTTTAAAATCTAATTGAACTGAAGAATTCCTAACATGGATTCAAAAACTGGCTACAACAAAAGAAAATGACTTAATGTCATTTGTAAAAGCCCAGAACTAACTATATTTCACTAAAACAAAGATTATATCGTATTCTAATACTCAGTTACGAAAAAGTCCCCAAATTGCGAAATGACGAAAGGGGAGAAGGAGTCAGTTGATCGTTTATATCACGTACACCTAATATGGCCCTAACGACAACCAATCGTTTTACTTTAAGAATAAAAAGTTGTTTACTTCTTCACTACTGCCATCTTGACATTGACGACAACCAATCATTTTAAAATTAAAAGCTTCTTGGAAAGAATTTAAAAAAAAATAATACAGCAATATAAAAATGGAAAGTCAAAGTTCAAAGCGCATGCCACATGAAAGGAAAAATCTTCCAACAGATTATTTGATAAAATGTTATTAGATTGTATTGGTCATTATCATAAATCCAGAACAGTTGTTTTCATCATATGAACATCAAAAATAAATTTTGGTATAAGTTGGAAATAAATAAAACAAATTCCAAATAAATCTGAAACAAATGAAGTTACGATAAAAATAAATAGTCACGAGGATTATCATGCTGATCTCGAGACCCTATCAATACTAATTGCATATTAAAAATTGCATGTGCTATCAGGCTAATGAAGAATTACCCGTATCGGATGGAATTATTATATAATAAAACATTTGCATGAAAGTATTTCTGCATAATTATGGTGAGCGATTAAGATATTCGTGCCATCATTTGACTATAAAGAAATAAATAAGTATAACGTTACAAATTAATATATGACGCACCAAAGATAATCCTCTAGAACAAACCTTGTAGTAGCCTACCGGAGACCAAACATCTTCAATGACATCTGGTCAGGGCGAAGCTAACGCCAATCACTAACCAAGAGTCAATTAGTCCCCTGTGGCGATAAAAGGTACAAAACCTGCCAACATATGAAAGAGACCAAGACATTTTCCAGCACAGCGACTAGGAGAAAAAAAAAACCCGAAAATACATGGTCCAAACAAAACGTGAAAAACAGAGAATGTTATTACCTCATTACATGTAAGATCTGTAGCAACCGGTATGTCAGACAAACTGAAAAGCTACACAAAGGATCGACCTTCATTGATCTGATTGGATCACAAAAGAGTTGTACAGAAACCGAATCGCAGAAAAATTCTCCTCCCGTGACCACGCTTTCAATTATATAATACTTATTGCAACTGATCATAACGCCAACTGGAGTTCCGAAACAAGGAAAGATAAGGATTCTTAACGGATACGCCGACTGAGAACATTGAAACCAAGCGGTAAAAACCAAGAAGACTAGAATTAGAGAGCCATTCATAAATAAAATTATCCTTTTGCATCGACACAATTTTATTCAAATCATTCTCTAAATTTGCTTATTAGTCACTCAATAACCTATAATTACTACTTTAACAATGAAATATCTGGGATATACTTTACACATACACATAAAATAAAGATGCCGATATGGCCCATCGATTTCTAGGTCAATAATAAATATCTTCCATCATCCGCAACAAATTAGTCATGTAAGTTTTGCAAAACGTTTCTGTTTCACTTGTTTTTAATGCCTTTGTTTTGTATTTGCCTTTGTAAAAGACTCATTAAATGTCGAAACCTCTCAGGCTAGTTAGATATTAGTTTTGCGCCGTACGTAATCAAAGTATTGTATTTATCCTAATCAATCCCTAACAAACATGATCCCATGCAGGATATACTATGATTTTTTTTATGCTGCTTACTATGGCGTCCGTCAATGCAATTTGTGGTTGCCCGTGTTTTAGGCTCCAAAATTTAGTAATCAAAATTATATGTTTTTACAGAAATAGGTTATAATAAATAATGAAGTCTGTAATATGAGTAGGGTACGTACGTTAAGATTATAGCCTCGATAGATACGTTAGCTCTGTGGATATGAAAATGCATACAGAGGCGTAGCGATGATATTTTGCGCCCTGGGACAGACTATAAAATTGGCGCCCCAGCGATCTTGTGACAGATTGATTACCCTTGTTTTCTTATTATAATGTAACGTTGCAAGCCTCATTTTGGCGCCCCTGTACCTTAGCGCCCAAGGACATATGTACCCCCCCCCCCCCCCCCCGCTACGCCTCTGAATGCACATCAGATGTAACGTGTATGTAAAGGCATAACAATGTCGGAAACCTCTGAACTAATGTATATGAATTTCAGAAATATTCGGAAAGCAACGACCCAACAGTACATCAAACCATTACGACTTATTTTTATGGAGCCTTTAATCTCAGAATGAATACTGACGAAATTTAAATATCTATAAAGAATTAAACTTTTTAGTAATTTATTTGTGACAACTTCGGGAAAATGTCACCAATAGTCTAAATTTATTTTAAAAGTATTGATAACTATACATTTACACACTTTTTCATACTTTAAAATTTTATATTCAACAAATATCAGATATACGTGTCAAAAACTATATAAAAAAGTGATATTGTTGCACTGAGTGGATGAACCAAAATTCTACATTTATTGTAATAAACTTTCGATTCTACTCTTCTACTGCACGTGAATATCTATTAATGGAACTAAAAGAAAGCAGTCTATGTTCGGGTGGAAGAGGTTCACGCTGCCCGCTTAAAAGTGAAACATGGGCGCTAAACGACAGGAACGAGTCTTCAAGTAAGTTTTTGTTTTTTATCAATTAGATGTTTATAAATAATTGCTAGAAACGCTGGAAATGCAGAAGCCCCTCCCCACCCAGCCCTCAGTTTCTTCCATAGACTTCACCCCCAAAGACATTTCTTATACAGGCTCTCTTAAATAGTATTGCATGCATTTCGTGCTAGGGGTGAGGTGTTGAGTCTCACGCGGCAGATTCAGAGATCGTTGTGGTTCACCTGAGAGATGTCGTTTGGATTTTACGGCATTTATATCACATATTGATTATTTCATGCCGAAAATAAAGGGAGTAGTATCGAAACCTAGTACTTGTTATAAACGCATGGTTGATCTCATAGACCACTTTACCCTACAACTAAAGTCTTCAACCGTGTTGAGATCGCTAGTTCATCGATCTGGTCATCTGATCGTTCATCGGGACGGGACAAAAACTAACATTTGATATCGGTCTATCGAGTGATATAAATATTTTTCACGCAGCCGATGTTTTTGTTTTGACAATGTATTTTCCCTGTTGCGCAAAACAGGGTTATAGGTCTAGATTTTAAGATGGTGAGACAATATTTTATATTTCTTGGCATATAACATATTCCGCCAGGATAAAGTTAGTTTATACAAAATAATTTGGCAGTTTAAATCAATAATGCAAAGCGAATACATGTTTTTTATCTGTGGCAATAACTTTATTATATATGCCGGGGCATGGGACATCGAAATCCAATGTCAGATCCGTGAATGCTTCACTGAGCAGAGCTCATGTCAAAGTGGAATAGTTCTTCCTTGTTTCACCAAGCTCCAGAGGGGAATAACTGCGACAAGTTATGTTCGCAAAATAAAAACTTTGGAACGATTTTCGGGACTCATTCTACTTATCTCATCATCATAGCGACGCAAACGTCAGAGTTTTGCTTTGAATAAAGTAATGAATACACAACCAGTTCACCGATTTGGTATCTGATCCGTATAACCTCTTTTCATGCTTGTAACACTAAAGTAATTTCTTTGACAATAGTTCCTCGATTTAAAATGTTATATCTCTGTTCAGTGTGCTATGAAACTACTTTTCTTTCATTGCCTCCCCCCTCAAAAAAAAAATTTGTTTCAATTTGAATCTTTAGCAATATTTGTACACCATAAATACTCTAAAATGTGTCAACAAAAATCTGCCCTGAATTGCCAAATGGAAAATTTAGTTTTGGATGTTTCTCAAATGTTTGCAAGATAAAATCTTAGTTACAATTAGGTCTACGTGACATTACGTGATGAGTTTTCAATGTTCTGACCTCAGATTGAGATAGGTATGCTCTTTTACAAAACCAAAATCGATATTCCGGTCAAGTAAAAAATGAACTTGATTTTGGACAAGGTCAAGTCCAAAATACAGTTATCCATAGCATAGTTCAAATAAAAAGAATCTAACAAGCAATGTAAATTAAATGCATAACCAGCAGCAAAAACAAAAACATCGGATTCATTCGAAATTGTAGACATGCAATTATTCATTATTGTATATTGTTTCTATCTGGGTGAAATACAAAGGCATATTATACAGAAATTACGCAGTATGAATTTAAGGTAACCCTAAGGCTTGCATAGAGCAAACAGACGTTATGTGACATTGATAGTGTCTATGCAGCGGGAGTTGATGATTCAACGGTTTCTCTAATCTTTTGGCTTTGATAGCAACCATTACTAAATCAGTCATCAGAATTTTTCAAGTATCGTTTTATTTAAAAGAAATAAATTTGTCTTAAGTTTGATTTCATATTCAAAGGTGGTAAATAGTTTCTTTGCTATTCTCAATATAGTAAACGAACAGTAATGTAACTGTTTGTTTTCGAAATTATCATTACAACTTTAACACAATCCTTCTTCGTAACACACATTTTCACATTTGCCTGTGTTAATTCGGACTGGCAAGTTCCTCACTCTAAACGTTGTGATCATATAACAAAAATCGCTGTCTCCAAACATTTCTAGATATCTTTGAAAATACATTATATCTTCTGTGACTACAGAAACGCAGTCTTTCCATTCACTTAATCTCATCCTGCAGCTTTTGCCTAAAAATACGTTTATATGTCTGACACAACAATCTAAGATTTGTGTATTTTAATCATGTTTGCACTGAGTACACCGAAACATTGCCAAATCTAAATGTAAATATTAGGATTTTCTAAACAATTTTATCCCATAAATCACATTCCCTCCCTCCCCACCCATCTTAGTTTTTAATTGTAGCATTGTTTATGATCTGTCTTCTGGCATATGTAGAATTCTAAGTTTACATTTCAAAATATGTTTATATCTAATACTCTGCGTGTTAATTCTTCCTGAAACTATTATACGAACGTATTTGGAATAGATGTATCAAGAGTATATATTACAAAATGATAAATTTACTTTTTCAATACGATTGGCATCATAAACCCTCAAAGGTTAGCCCTATAGTCAAGAAATGGAGTTATATTCGAATCAGACAGACTATGCATTCAGGTAATTTGCCAAATTTTGAATGACGTTGCTTTAAAATATACATAGTTTTAAGTTCCTAAAAAGATAGAGCTATCTGGCCCATGTACCATTAGTTGTGCA
>JARLTB010000155.1:12685000-12770000 GCA_030141615.1 Unio pictorum | reverse complement strand
TTGTTGAAACATAATACGTTTACAGGCTTCATTCCTGTTGAATACGGCAATGTAAAGGTTTGCAAACACAACGGTGTTTGTGTTTTATTTGTTGATCTAGTCTATGTTTTGTATTTGCCTTTGTAAAATACTCATTAAATGTTGAAAGCGCTCAGGCTAGTTAGATATTAGTTTTGCACTGTTCGATGTCACTTAAAAGGGTTGTTATTTTCCATGTGGTGTGTGTGTGTGTGTGTGTGTGTGTGTGTGTGTGTATACTCTTTCCCTAGTTTACCAATTTTGTTCGTTGTGTCTAACTTTTTGTGTTTCGTCTCTTTGTATCCTTTTCTTTTCCTTTTTCAGCCGATTAAGGAGCTAGTTTTCATTTAATTACAAGGGTTGAGGGTTTTCGAAAAGAGTCATTAAAGAGACCAATTAAATCAACTAAGCGTTCTTTTTGCACTCCATGTCTTTATAATGACCAGCTTCCATATTCAAATCCATGTGTACATAAAGATGCGGATAACCGTGATTTGTGTAAAAGAATGGACTGTTTTTTATGAAGAAACATTGCATACGTTTTTAAAGACTGTTCACTTAACCATCAGATAGTTGAGAAGTATTTTCCAAAAATAGGAACATTAACTAGTGCGTCAATTCTAGAAGTAACACTGAGCATTATCGAATTTGTTTTCGATTTAATGTTGCATAACAGATGAGGGTAATAACTGAATTACTGCTATCAGTGTACCATTCAAAACTTGTGAATTTATTCAAAACAAATGAGTATAAGAAAGAATGCAATTTGAACTGCATCAGTGATTTATCCGAATTAAATTATTTTCCCCCAATCTAGTATACACTGGGCACGTGCCGAACCAACAGCATGCAAATTTAACATATAGATAGACCCTTCCTATTACCGGTCCATTTTCTTCATAATCGAATCAAATTACCTTAAAGCCCCCTTTAAACTGAGTGATAAGTCTTACAAAGGTAGTATATAGCTAGAATGGTGTATAGGATGTTGTACGTTATAATTTCAAGCTGTCATTGACAGTGGTTGTACTTCAGACATTAAAAAGAAACATATAACAAAAAATTTAAAACTGCAATATTTTACCAAAATTTACTGAGTATAAGTTATTATACTCCACCTGAATAACTATGTTTAGTTTTAGTACCATACCAAAATGAAACTAAATTAAGCGATAAAGGTGTAATCGAAAAGTATGTCTAACATCGAGAATAATGAATATAATTCATACTGATGTATTTATTTTCTTCTTCTTTGGTATATGCGAACATTCTACGTCATACAAACTTAATACAGTCCCTATTAGACGGCACATTGATGACTTGGTTGATTACAAACACTTTACTGTGAATTAATAATTTTTTATGCAAAAGAATCATTAAAAGGTTGGACATTTTGTTCCATCTCATTTCCCAGCCTTGTGTGCCGCACGTGCACTTACACACACAGGTACACGCATATTGCGCGAATTCAAGCTGTTCTATTTTCAGCCCGCGTCTTGTAGAAGAAGATCCGGGTATAGAGTTATGTGCGTTTTTTGTATTGTCAGCTGGCAGGGATCTGACAAAAAGCGGATATTCAGGGGACACACATATTAAGGGTTGTCAGTGTAAGCACATACAAATCCATGCGTATGTTGTTAATTTACCTCTTTCATAGTTTGTGGTAATATATACCATTCTATGTGCGGATATCGCATACAATTATTGTGATATTTTAAACATATTTTGCTTCGTTTCTTTTTTTAAGTTTTAATTGAATATGTTGCTTGAAAGTGAGTCAGCTCAATCACTTTCATATAAGCATTATGGGATTACAGATTACATGCAAGACTGACATAACCTCTGAAATTAACCAGCTTGACATCGTGTTAAACTACGCACCTCCATCACTGAAGATTTGACAATGAATGTCCTCCAGTAAGTATGGGTAATTTTACGTTTTTCAAAAACACATGTTAACACAATTTTAAGAAGAAATTTACTTAGTTTAAAGTGCCATCAAGATATCAAGCAAAGTCATGATAATAAACAAAATAATAAAGTCAAATGATTGGAACTATTTTGTTACTCTTAACAAACCGACGCGTCCTATGATCTGGTCGGCGTAGGCAAAATTGTATAATAAATCTCCCAAAGCAGAGGCACTTGATTTCAAACGATGGCGCAAGTCGAGTTACATTTATATAATTACACTTTTCGCCATTTCAACTCAAGCTAAACAGTTCTTCCTCCGGCTTTATCAATAGGAAACTGTGTTCCGATCGACATACTGTCTACATCTCGACGATTTCTCAGCCGTCTTTGGTAACACTGATTACGCCATTCTTCCCCATCCCCTCATCTCTGTTCCAATATTTAGGTATAATGTCACTAGCAGAAAACGAAAGCAAAATAACTCTTTGGGGGAAAAAGTCTGTCACCGTGATGTATATAAAAATCTTTGGAGTCAGGATTCCTTCTGCAGAATTTTTTTGTTTTAATGATATAAAACGATATACAATATGTCGAAGAAAGAAACTCCACATAGATAAAATGATGGAGGGTAGGAGTAATAATTTCCCTAAGACCAAATTATGAAAATTCAGATGTCTGTAATAGTGATGCCGGTAGCTGCTAATACTATATACCGAGAATCCCTAAATGAGCAGGTAACTTGGTTGTTGTAGGAAGTTCTAAAGTTTAACAGTTTAATGGAACTTTGCGATAATTAGGCGAATGATCATTGGAATAGTAGCTTTTATAATTTGTGGACATTCAAGCTGTCGAGTAATGAAATTTCATCGAATGGCCTAGTTTGTGATGTTTGGAATCGGCGTCTTTAAAACGAGGATTCATATATAAAAAAAAGGATGATTGGCATATTTGAGGTGAAAGTATAGAGTATTCTGGCGGTCCGATGAAGGAAACATGGACGCCAAATTCGAGGGACCTGCATTGGAGGGTCCCATTTTAAATCCGGGTTGGAAATAGCGAGGTATAATCGAGTAATTTACAACTGCACCACAGTACTTGACGATTCAATGTTTGAAGGAATTTCTAGAAGCAATGGACGCCTTCGCTAATTCGTTGATGCCTAACTGACGTAATGATTATTTTGGAAATTTGCCGAACGTGAAAACTGTAAACAGTTGTGTTAGTAGGTTAGATTAGAGAAACCGTTGAATCACCAACTCCCGCTGCATATATATATATATATATATATATATATATATATATATATATATATATATATATATATATATATATATATATATATATATATAATACGACGTAATGAAACTATCGTTTTCAGACATCACATTTTCTTTGCAATCCATGAAGTCATTTAATATTCCACTTGCCCATAACAGCGTGAATGAATAAAGTTTAATGGTTTCGATACAAATGGCTTTTTCAAACTATTTTAGACCCATAATAACCCACATAGGAGCAATCAAGAAAACCGATGAGTTTGTATACAGATTGTCCTGCTTATTCATAAGTCTTAACTTTCACATGTATTATTTAATAAATGAATGGTGAATAGGTTTAACAATAGGATTAGGTGCATTTAAGTATTCCCAAACCAAGCGATGCGTTAGTAATACCTTTAAACTCACTATATTTCGTTAAAGCAGTAACCCCATAACAAGAGATACCTAAAGTGTATTCAATAATATTTCTTGTTTATATTTAATATTAAATACAAACATGCTATTATTTGCAGTCTATTAGTTGTCACTATATTTGTTTCAGTCTTCCACTGGCACACACGCATCTATTTTAAAACAAAACAGCTCGAAGAATTTGAGTATAATGGTGCTAACGTCGGAGAACTGCAAAATATTTTCCTATTTAAGCTAAACCGAAACGTTAAATTTGAGCACAATAAACAAGTCTCATTACACAATAAACAAATCTCATTCCAACTCCTAGGAGAGAAGCATCATCTCAAGATTCACTACAAATCCATGAAAATATTGGCTCATCGGCCAAATATTTTTTGGGAGAAGAAAAGAAAAGATATTTAGGCCCTAATAAATATTATATACAAATTTAATACTAACTTAGATACATTCATATTGAACATAAAATAACAAATTGCGGCACTTCAAAGGAAAAGATGTTACAATTGTAGATTAGGGAGTAACATTCAGTATTCTGATAGAATTACGGATGTACACTATAGTTTAATCTGAGGGTAAGGCCGAAGCGATAGAGGAAAAAATAAATACTTTGTTTTGCAGTAACGCAACGATTGGGCTGAATGCAAAGAATGGGATGGAAATTATCTTGCAAGCTTTCAATAATTAGAGCACTAATTCGACGAATATGTAAGCTCAGGGAGTGGTTGGAAGATGAGGTCAATTCTCATTAAGCATGTAACCACCTCTGAGTACAAGTGTGTGGGATTACATTCATCTCCCTAACGATAAGAGTCCAAAATGTGCAGAATAATGATAGTGAATGTGGGCGTCTTTTGACAGCTTTTTTTCCCCTGCTGGCTTCAAAGTCAAGCGCATGTCCAAAGTACAAACAATCATGTCGATGTAATAAATCTTGGTGATATAAACGTCAATGTTTCATATAAAGATTTTACTACACTGTCATGGAATGGTCATGACTAAGGTATTGTACCACGGAACAAAATGCTCTTAACAATTTCTTAGTGCGATTGGATGGAATAAGAGTTGCAATCGAATGATCCGTGCCAATTTTAGTTATTGAAAATTAGATTCCAATAAAGAAGGGATCATTATCATATTACCAGTAAGGGATCTCTTTCATATTACCAGTAAGGGATCGCTGTCATATGACCAGTAAGGGATCGCTGTCATATATCCAGTAAAGGATCGCTGTCATATTACCAGTAAAGGATCGCTGTCTTATTACCAGTAAGGGATCGTTGTCATATTACCAGTAAGGGATCGCTTTCATATTAACAGTAAGGGGTCTCTTTCATATTACCAGTAAAAAAATCGCTGTCATATTACCAGTATGGGATCGCTGTCTTATTACCAGTAAGGGATCGTTGTCATATTACCAGTAAGGGATCGCTTTCATATTAACAGTAAGGGGTCTCTTTCATATTACCAGTAAAAAAATCGCTGTCATATTACCAGTAAAGGATCGCTGTCTTATTACCAGTATGGGATCGCTGTCATATTACCAGTAAGGGATCGCTTTCATTTTACCAGTAAGGGATCGCTTTCATATTACCAGTAAAAAAATCGCTGTCATATTAACAATAAAGGATCGCTGTCATATTACCAGTATGGGATCGCTGTCATATTACCAGTAAGGGATCGCTTTCATTTTACCAGTAAGGGGTCTCTTTCATATTACCAGTAAATAATCGCTGTCATATTACCAGTAAAGGATCGCTGTCATACTACCAGTAAGGGATCACTGTCATATTACCGCTAAGCATCAAGGGATAACCGTCATATTACCAGTAAGGGATCACTGTCTTATTACCAGTAAGGGACGAATGTCATAAAAGCAAGGCTAATAGCATATAACAATATATGATATGATCTCACTGAAATATTACACGTAAAAATAAAAGGGTTACTCATTTACAACTAAATATGTTAGAAGTATAATACTTGCATTATTTCGCAATTACTCGAGATATAACGATCATCTAATAATGTATGCTTTTGATGAAAATATCAGTAGTCATATAACTCGCACACGAAGCACCATGGAAGAACTATGTGACTAAAGCGCGATCTTTTTCAAACCTTGTGTGATTCTCATGGCAGGTGCTTTTGAAACTTTTAAAAACAGTTTATATCAAACATTATTGCTGAGTTCCTGTGCAACATATCACAGACCAAGGAATCAGCTGGAGTGACATTAAAAAAAAAAAACAGAAGTTAAATTGGATTTACAAGCTAGTATTAATGTCCATTTAGTCAGTGGGAAAGGGATGTAATGTGTGTGATAACAAAAAGATCTAGCAAAGCTAAAAACCCAATGGTCAGTATTATGATATTGCCAATCCAAATAAATGGACAATGTATAGTAAAAGTAACAATTTATATGAAAGGTCTATGCTGCAATCACTTCCAGCATCTGGGTTTAAATGGAATAATTCGAGTGAAATTCCAACTAATTCTGATAATGATTTAGTGACAGGATACACTTTTGGAAGTCGATATTGAATATCTTGACGAATTACATGACAGCCATGGCGAGTGTCCGTCAGGCCCCGAGAGACTACAAGCAGAGAAAGTATGGTCGTGTGAATACCAAACCGATATTAGTGACTAAATTGGATGGCTAGTTTATTAATTATTCCGAATTTAATAACTAAGAACAACTACATTGCCCACTGTTGCAATCTAAAATTGTTTCGAGCTGGGCATGACAATAACAAAACCTAATCAAATGTTTTTAGAAGATTTTTTTTATGCAGGAAAGCTATCCTGTTAACTATTGCATTATTTATACATTGAAAATTTATAATTTTAATACAAATTATGCCAATTTTAATACAGCTTCTGTTTGTTTATTGTGGATCCTCGATCATTATGTGTTTGTTTGTGTTCTCTCATAGATATTACTTAGGACTTTATTTTGTTCAGTTCGTGTTCTGCACATGTACCATCACTTCTTATGAGGTCCCCGAAAGAACAACGGTGCTTTTCTGCCTGAAACGTTTAATCGAATAAAACAAATCCATTGTAAAAATACAAATTCAAAATCAAGCTAAAATAGGTGTATAAACATGACATTATGCTTTCAATCACATGTTGTTGGGAATGATTAGTGGTCTATATAGTACAATAATCCATGTCAGTTAACTAGATTATAGAGTTTAGTTTCAGATTTAAAATATCCAAAATTCCTTTCATATATTTGAATTCAGTAAAAGCTTCACTAGGTGGTTTTTGTTGTCTTTTTTGCAATCTAAACTACTTATGTTAGATTCACATGAAAATCAGTATTATCTGGCCAATGATGAAACTGACTTGATATAAAGTGAAAATCCATTTTCTCAACTCAAAACCCATATGCTTTGGAGTAGTCGGTGCCAGGTGGATAAAATACAGTGATATAATTCGCATAACCCATTGTTATGTACAAATGCCTCACGGAGAACTACGGAAGCCCAATAGTGCCAAATTGTGTCTGTAAAATAATTTATATATATATATATATATATATATATATATATATATATATATATATATATATATATATATATATATATATATATATATATATATATTGCGAATAAACGCAATACTTATTGCAAAAATCGCAATAGATTGTGAATAAAAGCATAAGTCATCAGGACAATAATATGAATGTAACAAGTATTTGTTCTTAAGTAAGGATGTCATGCTTGCCCTACTTGGAGAGATGCAAACTATGTTAATTACCTGCAGAATAGACATGAAGACGAACTGTATAATGTTTTCTTCAATCGTATCTCCTTCAAAATAGCCTGTCTCTTTCAGAAGTCTAAGAACTCTATCCAAAACTGACAACATTCCATACGTAATAGCCGCCAAAACGATTCTATCTGCTGGTTAGGGATACTTGGCCCAAATATGAAAGACTGTATTAGTCAGAAAGTTATGTATTTCAGCAACATGAGTATTGTCGGTTCCACGGTCTCCTCTTACCGCTTTTGGGCATGCACCGAGTTGCTCAATTGCATCAATGTAATGTCCTACGATAATGCGTGGATTACTGCTTGAACACGTTACATTGCACCAAATGATTTTCCGCGAAAATCTATCTTTGCAGCCATTGATGCATAAACCGTATTATTTACGTTTGTCGTAAGAATCCAGATTCCAGATAAAGTTAGTTCCTTGACATAATAATTCCTTCTTCGTAGTATATTTCTTCTTCAAAGTTCACACCCCTGAGGGTCTACAAGGGAAAGCAAAGCTGCAACGTCCGATCTAGAAGTTCGAAATCCTGCAAGTAAACATTTTCGATGCATCCAGCGATAACCATTTTGACAGCCAGATTCACTGATCTGTTCCGCTACGTATAAAGCAACGTTCAAAATGTTTGATGGATACTTTCTCCTATATAATCTCAATTCCGTTAGCCTTCGTTTCAATGTTCTCATACTGATAACAATCCTATGATTGATTGCCAAACAGCAAGTAATCTCCGAAAAACTTAATCCAAGGAAAAAATACAACTTTATAAAAGCAGTAAAATCCATATCTGCATGTCGTCAAATCTCCAAAGAAGAAGCAATTTTCTACCTTGCCAAGCAATATTTTATTGCGAATATTCGCAATAGTATTGCGTTTATTCGCAATAAGCTTTGCGTTTATTAGCAATAGTATTGCGTTTATTGGCAATTGTATTGGGAATATTCACAATAAGTATTGCGTTTATTCGCAATATTTTGTTTTTTTACAGACATGATTTGGCACTAATGGGCTTCCGTAGGGAACCATTTGAAAACCTCATTATTTGTTTCACAAGCAAGCTGTAGGTAGGTTATCGTAATACCCGATTTTTGTTTTGGGTAGAAATTGTGCTTGTCGAAATTAGACTGCAGGTATAATTGTTATTATTGCTAATTAAAGGTTTTATGACATTTTTTTAAAGTGGCGTGTTTACACGTGATTTTTAACATATTGTCTGCACGTTTTATCATTTCATGATATATATAAAAAGACAAGCAAAAAGAGTTGCATTACGACCCAAAATAATATATAAAATAGATACACATCATTCTCTTTAATAACATTATTCGCGATAGTATTGCGTTTTTTCGCAATATATTTATGTTGTTTACAGACACAATATGGCACTAATGGGCTTCCCTAGAGAACCGTTTGAAAACCGCAGTATATGTTTCTCAAGCAGGTTGTAGGTTATCATAATAGCCGATTTTTTTCTTTGGTAGAAATTGTGCTTGTCGACATTAGACTGCAGATATAAGTGTTACTATTGCTAATGAAAGGTTTTATGACATTTTGCACTTTAATAGTTTAATTTTTACAATAAAGTTATAAACATTTAGTGCGGTTAAGGTCCATGAGTTACACAGTGGGTCTATTGAGTACTAAGAGAACATGGGTTTTTCATGATATATTGTTTATGACAAGTTTTTTCATGATATATTGTTTATGGTAGACCTATTGATATGTTAAAATCGAGTACAGAAGCATGACTTTGATAACATTGAAAGTAGACTCAAGTGTTACAAATATAAAAGAATTAATAATGTATCTTCGTTTTCCTTGATATAGTTTGTTTTGACGGTAAAGATTATGCCACTTATATAACAAAACAGTGGTACATTTGACCATATTATTTATTGCCTGCAGAGGTGAAATATATCAGAGATAGTGGTGTATGTTAATAAAGCCTTGTCATGTTGCATGTTTACACGGTCCGTGCTTTTTCAATGGACCAGCAAGTAACAGGTTTAATACTGTCTTTAAGTGGTGTGTTTACACGTGATTATAACATATTTTCTAAAGGTTTTATCATATATATATATATATATATATATATATATATATATATATATATATATATATATATATATATATATATATATATATATATATATATATACCCAGCAAAAAGGTTTGCATTACGACCCAGAAAATATATATAAAGATACACATCATTCTCTTTCATAACATATATCTTTAACTTGATCATTTATTTCACATAATTAAATCGAAATTTTTGTGATGTTTTGAGTTATCTTGCTCGTTGCTTCATTTTTGATCTTGACGATTAAACTTCATGGAAACGTTTTCCACGTTCTTCTAAGTTAAACTTTAAATGCAACTTCTATCGTTATAATGAGATGCAAACATTAAATAAACGCAGACCGTTAAAAAATATGAAACTAAATTTGCAGAATACAACTGAAAATGCTAATACGAGAATTTAATATTTGCAGTGGAAGCATAATTTCCTACGCGTGTTGAATACATTTAATGGCTTATGTGAATTTTGCAACAGTTGTGAATTGGAAAATAAAATCTTTGAAATCTGATCCTGCAACATTGAAAGCTATATATCATCAAAGTTGATGAATCAAAATAAAAATGATGTATCGCAGGAAGATTATGGATGTGTGAAATCAAAACGTCGGAATTTATTGACCATCTAACTCTAATGGACATATGTTTCAAAGCAAACATACAACCCCAGTTGCAATATTAAATACAAATTACTGTTAGACGATGGGCGGAAACAGCTTTAGAATGAAATGGGTGTAACAACAGCTGTTATAGCCATAGGTATGACAACATAATCTGTTATCACGTCTAGAATATACTTTGTTAAAGATCTTGTTTGCGATGTTAGTAATCTGTCAGGATGCAAATGCGATTCATTCCATGACACACTTGAAATGGGCGTAACAGTAAAATATTCATCTGAAATATTGGAGAAAAACCCCAAGAAAACATTGGATGATGCCCGTGCTTTTCTGACTTTTAAAAACAGGCGGAGTTATATCAACAGATGTGCTATTTACATGCTCTGGTCTTCATGCGGTAGAACCGCCATAGTCAAAGTTCTTCTGTTCGTAATATAAACTATCTTTGGGTTAATATAACCCTGTACATGTTATTATCGTCCCTTTTAATATTGCTTATCAACCTTTGAATCATGTCTGTATTTCTGCATTTAGTTTGATGGTATGGAATATCAAAGTTTAAAACGGTTACTGGATTTCTGTAAATTGCTGTTATTACCTGGTACGAGAAATACACCATGATAACAAAAAGATAGCACAAAGTGACAAAGTAACCTTTGAATCCATTGTATAGTTCTCAAATAGTCTCACAATGTTCTCAAGTGTTCTGTATTTGATACCATATAGCCCAATAGCCCAACGAATCTTCATACAGTTTATGGAGATAATGGTGGCCCTATTACTGTTCTAATAATGTATTAAGATAATTGTAGCCCCATGAATCTTTTAACAGTAGTCTGGTGAGAATGGCTGCGACATAAAATGTTCTAACAGTGTCTGGAAATTATGGTAGCCACATGAACTCTCTAACAGTGTTTAGTGATAATGGTATCTCCATGCAACTTCTAATAATGTCTGGAGATAATGGCAGCTCCATGTACCCTCTAACAGTATCTGGAGATAATGGTAGCCACATGAAACTTCTAACAATGTCTGGAGATAATGGTAGCCACATGAAACCTCAAGCAATGTCTGGAGATAATGGTAGCCACATGAAACCTCAAGCAATGTCTGGAGATAATGGTAGCCACATGAAACTTCTAACAATGTCTGGAGATAATGGTAGCCACATGAAACCTCAAACAATGTCTGGAGATAATGGTAGCCACATGAAACTTCTAATAATGTCTGGAGATAATGGTAGCCACATGAAACTTCTAACAATGTCTGGAGATAATGGTAACCATATGAAACCTCAAACAATGTCTAGAGATAATGGTAGCCATATGAAACTTCTAATAATGTCTGGAGATAATGGTAGCCACATGAAACTTCTAGCAATGTCTGGAGATAATGCTAGCCAGATGAAAACCTCAAACAATGTCTAGAGATAATGGTAGCCACATGAAACTTCTAATAATGTCTGGAGATAATGGTAAGCCCATGAAACGTCTAACAATGTCTGGAGATAATGGTAGCCCTATAAAACTCCTAACAATGTCTGGAGATAATGGTAGCCACATGAATCTTTTTTAAGTTTTTGGAGATTATGGATAGCTCATGAATAGTCTAACAGTGTCTGAAGAGCTAGCCCCTATGAATATTCTAACAGTGTCTGCTGATAATAGTAACTCATGTATATTCTAAAAGTGTTTGGATATAATGGTAGCCAGATGAATCTTCTAAAAGCCTGGAAGAGTGGACACAGACTCAAATTCGTTCTGAGCTTCCGATATTATATCTTAATACTGGTCGAATTACATGTATATTGTACAAGTAAATAGATCATCGAGCGGTCCTATCAACAAAGTAAAGTGCAAAGAAGTAAGTACTATAGGAGAGAATATTACCCCAACGGCGAAAGTTTACCATCATCTTTAAAAGACACTACAAAACCATGTTTTATTAAACTGACTAAAACTTGGTGATATTCAGTCGAAACACACGCTCCATAAACATTGTAAGCTGACTTCTTCTACGATGATGTTATTCTTATTATTTATGTCGTGCTCTAGCGGCGTCAGGGGTGAGGATCGCATCGGGTGACTCCATCAGAGTGGGTGACACCAAAATGACTGTCTATAAAATGTTTGATATATCGTGCTGGAAGGAGGTCCATTGGGGTCACACCAACCGTAATGACTCCACAGTTATTCTCCACATATACAAAGTTACAAAACGGTTAATTTAAGAAATGTTTCCATTGTTTGGAGCTATACATTTTTTTTTAGTGGGAGGGGAAGGAGAGTGGGCCGCTTGATCCTCCCAAGATCGTGCTATACTATAAAAGATGTAAACGTGGGCAAGAAGAAAAAAAGCAATATGTGATTGGACTAGAACATATGCTGTGCAATTAAACAATCCCCAGATAGAAACGCTTCTGCATTTGACCTGTACACTCCTATAGAAATACATACAATTGCAGCAACCATTTTGCTTCTTTCATATCCAAAGTAAACGCACAACTACATTACAGCAATAATTTGTTCCTTTCATTTTTATGTACAATTAATTCCATTGATCGAGTGTTATTGTTATAATTTCCGTCATTCCTGACAACCACTGTATTGGAAACATTCACAATGGTACATAAAACATAAGCGAAAAGTTTATAGACTTCCGATTCGACGATTAATACTGCCGAAGTGGAATTCTTTTGTTTAAAATGAATGGATAAAGTAAATAATTCCGTTGTATTTTAGTTTGCTTTTAAATACTGTTTAACTGAATATTCATTTTCTTCCCAAAGCCTGCTTGTGTGATTCTTCTTTCAGTTTTGGAAGTAATGCTGGAAAAGCTATTCAGGTGTACGGTCATAAATGTAAACACAGAGGTGGAACAAAACAAAAACACGTTTTACTTACTGTACACGGACCACGTGTATATGACACATGAGCCAAACTAAAACATTTCAAGAGCTCAAAATAAACAAAGTTAAAATGCTTAAGAGTAACTCGAGTTTGCAGAAAATCAATAATAATGTAAACTTTAAAGACAATCGTACACAATGCAGCAGAAGTAGCTTCGATATAATCTTTAAACGTGTCGTTAATATTCTTGCTCATAACATCTATAGAGTTGGTTAACTTGTATAGATACATCAATATTTGGTTTTCCTTTTCTTTGTAACGCTTTCCAAACGAGAGGTTGGAAATTCTTAACTCGCAGAGGCATCCAAATAGTTTTGGTACGTTTATGTATTTTTATCTACATTCTTTTAAACTTGCTCATCGCATCTTTTTATTTTAGAAAGAAAAACATTTTGTAACCCTGTCACATAACAGGCAATTTAACTAGTTACATAAGAATGGCTGTGTTGTTTGACAGAATCATTGCGTTCAATAATGCAGCAGCTTCAGTTTAGATGAAGTTAATATTTTTGGTCATAATAGAGCTGCAAGCCACGAAGAAACTAACAGACTTCTTTTTTGTCGTTTATCACATGTTACACATGTTAGACAGTCTCAACGGTATTCTCATTTATCACATGGTACACATGCAAGACAATCTAATGATATTTAAGAAATACGTTATTCACGCACACCTCTATATTATGTAAAATTATTTAATAAGTTACATCATTTGGACCCCTTAATACTTTTAGATTAGCTAGTTCATTGCCAATCGTGACGTCAAGAGAATGTTCGTAGGAAGCCATATTAAAATCATTTTGACTATGAATTTCAATTTTATGTTTCTCCAATGTAGATCACCATTTGTGCCATGTTATTCTCAGATCAACTACCTTTTATGAAATCATAAAAAATTTGGGGTCACAAGAGGCCTAATAGTACCTGCTCCTCTTTAGTCCAAAACGAGGCATACAGTTCCTATTCCTCTGTAGTCTAAATGAGGCCTAATAGTACCTACTTCTTTTTAGTCCAAAACGAGGTATACAGTACCTATTCCTCTGTGGTCTAAAACGAGGCTTTATAGTACCTACTCCTTTTTAATCCAAAACTCGGCCTTATAGTTCCTATCGATTTACTCCATTTGCGTATTTACCCACTTCCAATACGTAGTTTATTCCCTTCTATTTTTACTGCTTTAACCTTTTTACTTCCAAACCTGTGATTATTTCCATGTTATCCTTATTATCCATAACCTGTGATTATTTCCATGTTATCCTTATTATCTATAACCTGTGAATATTTCCATGTTATCCTTTTTATCTATAACCTGTGAATATTTCCATGTTATCCTTTTTATCCATAACCTGTGATTATTTCCATGTTATCCTTTTTATCCATAACCTGTGAATATTTCCATGTTATCCTTTTTATCCATAACCTGTGATTATTTCCATGTTATCCTTTTTATCCATAACCTGTGATTATTTCCATGTTATCCTTTTTGTCCATAACCTGTGATTATTTCCATGTTATCCTTATTATCCATAACCTGTGAATATTTCCATGTTATCCTTATTATCCATAACCTGTGAATATTTCCATGTTATCCTTATTATCCATAACCTGTGAATATTTCCATGTTATCCTTATTATCTATAACCTGTGAATATTTCCATGTTATCCTTATTATCCATAACCTGTGAATATTTCCATGTTATCCTTATTATCCATAACCTGTGAATATTTCCATGTTATCCTTATTATCCATAACCTGTGAATATTTCCATGTTATCCTTATTATCCATAACCTGTGAATATTTCCATGTTATCCTTATTATCTATAACCTGTGAATATTTCCATGTTATCCTTATTATCCATAACCTGTGAATATTTCCATGTTATCCTTTTTATCCATAACCTGTGAATATTTCCATGTTATCCTTATTATCCATAACCTGTGATTATTTCCATGTTATCCTTATTATCCATAACCTGTAATTATTTCCAAGTTATCCTTATTATCCATAACCTGTGAATATTTCCATGTTATCCTTATTATCCATAACCTGTAATTATTTCCATGTTATCCTTATTGTCCATAACCTGTGAATATCTCCATGTTATCCTTATTATCCATAACCTGTAATTATTTCCAAGTTATCCTTATTATCCATAACCTGCATCGTTTTGGAAACATTGAAGTATACCTGCTTAATGTGTGACGTGAACATAGGAAGAACTAGTTTTCTCTTTAATGTTATTCTTCAATCGAATTCTCTTCGACTACACTTTTCTTCCGCCCAAATATGAAGGCAAATACAATCAGCTCCATATGCCGACTATGTTGTTTTTATATCACGCTAATTAAATATTTAATTGAAGATCATCTTGAACAGACTGAAACCACAAGCAGAATAAATAAACGATGAATAACAGGCAGGGTTCCATTGAGAAAGAAGCACAACATAGCAAATATTCAATCTCAGGGTTCTGTATGAAAAGTACTCGCAACATCAACAATACATCTATCATGTGTTCATAAATTTCTAAACGGCCTTTTACAGAGTGTGGCATGATGCATTGTGGGCCACAATGAAGACGTACAGCATGGGTCAAAGTTGACCAATATCATCAAGCAGCTGTACACCAAAGCTACCAGTGCAGTTTTTGCTCAAAGTTCTGCAGGGGACTGATTCCAGACAACAGTTGGAGTACGTCCAGGCTTTCTCCTGTCACCCACACTTTTCAGGATCTACTTAGAGCGCATCATGAACAAAGCCCTAGAAAACCACCGTGGGACAGTAAGCAATGGAGGGCGTAGCATCACCAATCCGCTTTGCAGACGACATTGATGCAAATGGAGTAAATGGATATGAACTATAAGGCCTCGTTTTGAACTAAAAAGGAGTAGGTACTATAAATCTTTGTTTTAGACTACAGAGGAATAGGTACATGTTTTGTATCATTCTTGTCCATATTAATTTTTATTTAATTTGTGAAAGGTAAAACTATCAACAAGAGCTGTTGTCTCTAAGTCATTAGCAAGCTTAATGCTTCTCTGTCCAACGTTTATTTAGAAACCTGTTTGAATATCTTTGTTTTAAAATGTTCGAACATAAAATATCTATATTGACTTCAATGTAAGACCCAGACGTTATGGAGACTCTTTTTAGTCCAGTAACACGCACTTTATGAGTATTAAAATGTTTATTCCAGAGACGCAATTCAAGGACGTTTGTCTTATAAACAACAAAATTACAGTGAGTGGTAAAATCGTTGATGAATCAACTCAAATCGAGAACAAAGTCAATCGAGTAAGTGATATATTTTGAATGAGTAACATCAATTTTAATCAACATCATTGTGTTTCTCTTTTGTATTTATTGTAGTCACAGATTAACCCAATTATTATCATATTTTCATGTTTATTTGGTTGATGTTCTGTTGTTGCCTTGTTTAATTAACCTAACATATTCACCATTATGCGATTAGTGATACAAATTACTCTCAATTCATTACCCAGAGACACCCGTTATGTGTACACGAATATGACGAAAAAGAGTAAAATAAAGACATAGGTTTTTATGGTGTTTAAAAGACTCGATCTGACATACACGTTCACATGACCCTTATTGTTTTGATATGTGTAAGTGTATTCCACCCTTGGCATATTTAAACGTCCGTAAATATCAATCATACACGTTCACATGACCATCAAGACGGATATTTCCAGCCAAACATAATTATTTACCGTACCACATAAATGATATAGTTTTATCATGATTCTTACCAATGGTTTTCTCATCGTATACCATGGTCACTGGTGGACCAGTAAGTCCACAATATATTCAGAATGTTCTCTAATTAAAATCGCATTGTACCTGTCGATAAAACGTGATCACCTTACAGAACATTATGCTATGTAAAACAGTCTCTCTGATACACGCAATATTTGTTCGAATAGATGACATCTATTGAAGGGAATGAACTCTAGAATTTCCTGTGTTTTATGCATTTATGGAAAAAATCTACAGCGCTGTAAAATAAAATATGTGTAGAACTTCATTCAATTAAAGAACGTGTCATGAACGCTATTAGATTTCTAGAAGGAAAAAAATATTTAAGCTGCATACCAAGCAAACAACATGATTTTGTTCGATTACAAAAACAATTATAAATGCAACTCTGTCCGTAGACAAAATATAGGGTAATCAAATGAATAAAGATTTTTAAATTTCTCCATCTTCCATTTGTATTTTTTTATATATAAAACTCGTTTTGTTTCTGATGGTGATAGCATTCTTGCATATTACCGTGTATATTGTTAAGCCATTTAATCAGTCAGATAAATAGAGTGAGCAAGAAACCGGTTATAGGTTGCAGATTACAGATGCATACATGTTAATGAAATATAATTTATTTGATTCAATGTATGCATACAAATAGAGACATAGAGAGGGAAATCAATATGCATCATTGCGAGAAAAAAACACGTGAGAGGACCTCCAGAGAAAGGTCAATGTTGAACATCGGTTTTTGAATATCTAGTGTTTTATTTCCTTTTATACTAACATAATCATTTACTTTATAAATCCATTACGTCCCTGTCAGTATAATTGTTTCATCAATTAAGCAAATTATTTAACTTGGCACTTGATATTTCAATTTCTAGTACGCTTGTCTATCCGAATACGAATATATTTGTTGTGCCTTTTGTCATAACCAATTTCTGTACCTTAATGGACTTTCAAATCCAAGTTTTGAATACAGTGTTAAATTTCTAATGGGTTTTTATTGACATTGCCAAAAGATGGCTCCCTTTTGATTAATATCGCAACCATTCTATTTCACAGATCGTAGTAAAGTTTAAAAGGTTAGGTGATATACAATGAAATGATTTATGTATTGTTAGTGTTAATCAACACCTGTATTTGATTAAAAAGATGACACTTGTGATGTAATTCCTCTGAAGAGCGGTATCTACATCAGACTATACTTGTCTGAACAGCTATTCTACGTCATCGGCCATTCACTGATTCAAGATAGTATGATTTCACACGCTTCGATCTTTATGCAACACAATTGATTTCACGCAAATAAATTTGTCTGTGTTCTGGTACTGTGCATATATGACTAAGTGGGTAGATGTAAAAATGACGTTAACGTCAGAGTCTTCTTTTAACGTCTGAAAGCAAAACTGAAATTATCTTTATGTAACAGACAAAACATTACAGTTTTTATTTCGATCATAATCATCACTCTTTGAGTGGCTTTCGCCATGGAATCCGTATCAAATAGAAGGTAGTAATAAAAAGTATACGAATGATGTGATAGGTATTTTGACTTGATTTGAAAATTAGGCCTGTAGTGCAACATTTTCACTTAGGGACGAAGTATGTATTTGCATCTTTCAAACGTACGTATTCAAAGTTTCATTTCTTTTTTTTTTTATTTTCATTTTTATTCCGAAACTTATCTCCACGCATTTGTTTTGGCGAAAGCTTCTTCAAGAGGATATTTACATTAAAAACGTCCAGACAGATGACGTTGCAAATAGCGTTTGTTTGGATCGCGCTTGAACATTTACCGAGACACTATAGAAATACGGCAAACGGTTATTCGTAGAAATGATATATGACAATAAGGAAGTAAAACTGTGCAGCATTAGCACATATTTAAATGTCTGTACTTTATAACTTGTCATCGCAACCTTTAACCTTTATCTGAGTGATGTTTTACTTAAAATTCTTTTGCGACATGAAAGCATAAATGAAGGAACATTATTCATCGAGTTTAAGAACAATGTTTATACTTCATTTAAACAATATTGATTTTATATTTTACAAAGACAAAACAATTTAAAGTGCCAACATATAGGTGTCGGATTTAAAACACGTGTTACAAGCAGCGTACCAAATACATCTTATAATAAAAATAAATGCATTACAATGAGCTACGAAGTTTCAGATAGCAACTATTTCCTCAAAGCATTGTATAGGACGTAAACAATTTCATAATTCTTACTTTTGATTCTACAAAACTAAGTCGTGTAACGAGTCAGCAGTTTTTGTATTAAGACTAACTTTGACCTCCAAAAATTATCTTTGTTTCAATGACCAAACTTGTAAATATTTCGAGAACTTCACTTTGTATTATAAATTTAGCCGAATGCAAATTATATATTTAGCAGCATCAATTCCTTAATTTATTTATTTCGCATACTTCAGTTTTAATTATTTTTCTATTATAGTTCAGGTTATTTATTTCGACACCATCATCCTTGAAAGGTAATTTCGCTTCTTTTAGAAAACATTGGTGTATATCTTATTCACGTTTCATGTCAATAAATGAAGATTTATTATTTCTTTTGACAGACATCTTTATATTTTGTTCCTTTTTCAAACATTGAAGAGAAGTCGTGGGCGTTGATATTAGAAAACATTTCAATATATATTTCTATTCAAATATTAAATCGGACAATTTTTTTACAATGATTATCCAAATCATGGAAAGTGCATAGAAAAGTAAACGTGACGTTATTTTTCTCGTTTAGAGATACAGAGGAAGCTATGAGTTCACACCACCATCATCAGTACTGCTTCTATCGATCAACACTAGGATCGGTGTTACTGACACACCAGTTAACCGCTCAGCTGTTGAGATATTAACATAGGATTGCACAACGCTTCATGGTATGTGGAATAATAACCAACCTGTAGAAAGGGGTCATATTTCATGTATACAATCCAAATACATGAAGAGATCAACTGTTCGACAGTTGAGACGGCTATTTAAAGAAATAGTGTTCGGTTGTATCTCTCGGATGAGAAAAATTCCTCAAGCTGCGACGTAGCGGCGGTACGCCTGATTGTAGCAATGGCCGATTGTTTCAAGTGCTTTTCATATATTCAAACACTGGAAAAAAATTACATCTGCGAATTGATAAATGGACTATTTTAGTAACTATGTTCTGCTAAGCAACCGAAGACTCTCGATACGTGAGTAAACTACATCAGCCATCTTTTAGCAAATAATTATATGTTTCTAAGGGAATGGAATTATTTCCTAATGATCCGGCAGGTTGTATACATTAATTGTTGTTTACTTTTCCAAAGAACCTAATCGAAACCGGATACGCACATATGTTTGAGTTTCAAAGCGTTGTTTTGTTTATATTCGACATTATTAAAACATTTGGTTTGTACGGATTGAGCCAGAATCTGTAGATTAACGCATTAAGGTTGGCCTGTTTAGAACGGAATTTCATTCGCCACTAACTGAAAAGTCTTAAGACATAAATTGTTATATAATAAATATTTCATGAAGATATGCAAAGGTTTGCAACGAAGCAAGTTGATATCATTTTCGCGGGATAGAAACGGAATGTGCGAGATTGGTTTATATTTTCACTTGTCAATTTGTTCGCAGACAGACAGACATACTAGATGAAGAGATGCGGGTCCAGAATTTGTGTATTCTGCACTTTGTTCTGTGTCATTTTATCATCCGAATCATGGCTGGAAACATAAATATAGGTAAGTGTTCATCTAAATATTTCTCTACTTGATTGTTCATCTGACCATTGACAAATGAATTCGGCAAATTTCTTCGCACCAGCTGTATGACTGTCTGTAAATTCTCCACACACAAATGCTAGCTTTCGTATGACATTTAGCAAGGAAGATGCGTTGAGCAATCAAGCCAATAAGCCGTTAATTAATCATCTTTAAGTGACCTATCTTTATTCATATTTTCTGATCTCGAAATGAAACAAAATTGCTAAGTAATTTCATTTTAATTGTGAATGTGTCCATCGCTCAATAATAAGATAGTTGTGTACTGTATCCAGATTTTTGGTCGAAATTCACATCGTTGTTTGCATGCATTTTCAGTTGTCAGTGTCTAGTCAAGTCCCATGCATTTTCAGTTGTCAGTGTCTAGTCAAGTCCCATGCATTTTCAGTTGTCAGTGTCTAGTCAAGTCCCATGCATTTTCAGTTGTCAGTGTCTAGTCAAGTCCCATGCATTTTCAGTTGTCAGTGTCTAGTCAAGTCCCATGCATTTTCAGTTGTCAGTGTCTAGTCAAGTCCCATGCATTTTCAGTTGTCAATGTCTAGTCAAGTCCCATGCATTTTCAGTTGTCAGTGTCTAGTCAAGTCCCATGCATTTTCAGTTGTCAGTGTCTAGTCAAGTCCCATGCATTTTCAGTTGTCAGTGTCTAGTCAAGTCCCATGCATTTTCAGTTGTCAGTGTCTAGTCAAGTCCCATGCATTTTCAGTTGTCAGTGTCTAGTCAAGTCCCATGCATTTTCAGTTGTCAGTGTCTAGTCAAGTCCCATGATTCTTCTCCGTGGCAACGTTATTTACACGTCTCTGTAAGCGATCGATACGAGTCTCAGTCAGAGAATATGAAAACAAAACGAGTGCTATTATGTGGAGTGATTATTGTTTTAGCAATCATTAATTAGAACATCAACCAGTGAGGTGTCATTATATTATTATTTCCTTCCTGTTTCCTATGTACATATATTTAAGTATATTCATCAATGCCACGAAATGAATACCAACGTGACTTGACACTTTTCGACAATTTGATCATATTATTTTAGACATTTCTGTGTGTAAAGTGAAGCGAATATATATATATATATATATAGAAATTTAATAGATAATATGTTTTCAAGTTTGAAGTGAATGTCGGTATTTTGGGAGTTCATTTTAAGTGTAGAATTTAAACTAGGAATCGAACTTATTTCGATATTCGCAGTAAAGACGTTTACTTTTACTGAAGAAATGGTGATATTAAAAAAGGAAAAATTCAGGAATCCATAACTATTTCGGTCTTGCATTTGACTGGAGTACCAAGGAGTCAGTTTTGAGGTGTGTCACTGTATACTAAATCAGTTTGACTTATGTATTCACATATTTGTTCAATATTGGAGACGCTAATCTAATAATAACTGAATGACTTGGTGTACTCAGAGGGTTCCAAATAAAAGAGAATACAATAACACAACTATAGATTCGCCTATAAAAAAGGCGCTCGGCCGTAGCCGTCTTCTCTAAGAGAAAGTTAAAACTGCCAACATCATCTCATTCACATCACACACCACCAAGTTTTCCCAAAAGACGTTATATCGGCTGAAACGTTTGCCTTTTCCGTGCGAAACAGAACTCGAGCATAAGTGAGGAAACAAGTAACTATTGACGTAGAGACTGACGTGTCTAATTTGTCAGCAAATTCCCAGACGCCACGACTATTACTTTGAAGTGTTCATCAACATGAATTACGATTCAAGCTTCAGGTTGTTTCCTATCTATATTCTGTTTATACATGCACTAACAAATTTAAGGTAAGCGGTTAATTTTTTTGTGTTGCAATGTGCTTTTTCTTCAAAGTCTAATTTAAGGTGCGAGGTTGATACTTTTTCAATGTACTTCTTTTTCAAAGTCTAATTTAAGATAAGCGGTTAATTCATTTGTAATGTGCTTCTTTTTCAAAGTCTAATTTATGGTACGAGGTTAATTCTTCCTCAATGTGCTTCTTTTTCTTCGTTTTGACCTTGTCTCTCGTGTGTATGTGTGTGTGTGGTGGGGGTCATTTCTTCTTATCTCAAGATGAAAACCTCTTTTAGGTCAAATAAATGGAAACTTGCATTTTGCTCCGTTTTGGCAGCTGCCTGTCATTTTAAGGATGCAAAAATTACTAGTAGCTGACTGCTGTCTTATTGTAGATGCCGTGCCTAGCTCAACTCATCAGTGTTTCCTTTTAATGTACGTTTTGTAGACATGAGTCGAATATGTTTTTGCTGAACTTATCTGACAATGTGTGTCTGTGTGTGTCTGTGCATATCTGTATGTGGCTGTGTGTGTCGGTGTGTCTGTGTTTTGAAGCATTCGTAAGGCATATGTTATCAGTGAATCAGCGTTTGTGAAATCAGTCACTGGCAAATTCCATCAGGAGGCTACATGCTTACTTGAACAACACGATATAGTTCAGTTACTAGGTGTGATGCTAGTATCTGTCTGTTTGTCTGAATCGAACAGAACTTTTCATAGACAAGAACTGACCGTATTACAGATTGTCGCTAAACGGTTCTACTAACCAGCATTGATTATTGTCGTTTTGTGTTGGCGTTGGGATTGTTTTGAAAGAAAGCTATTTTATATACCAGTTCTGTGGATGTATCACATTTCGATTTGCCCACGGCCTAAGAATTAGGCAAATAATTATGGTTCTAACAGTTTCAATTCTCTCTGAATCCAATGACTTCCTTGACCTTCAAATATAAAGGAAATCATGTACAGATTTACGGTCATGTTGTCTAATGCCAGACTAAATGAAACGTGTTGATAGTAATTTAGACGAAATAATATTACTTTATTGATACATTCATTCCTCATTCATTGATCGTTTTCCGGTTGTGCTGAAAATCATTTAAATCTTAAGTTAGGGATAAATTCAAATCCTACACTAATATTAATGTTCACTCTTCAGCTAGCCGTGGATGCATAATTTATATTTTGATACATTTCAGTTTTAAATGTTGCTTCCTACGCTAATTAAACTACAGTCAGATTTTAGAGTTTTATTTGCATATTCGAACTGGTACGTCGAGCTATCGTCTTCAGTAATTGAATCACGATTGCAGATTTGTATTATAAACATGGGCACCAAACGCATTGCATTGTGGTGTATTTATTTAAAATGTCGGATATCGCAGGTGCCTTTCTTATCGTCATGTCTTATATTAGATAGCTACTAGAACTCTGCTTCAACACCACTTGTGAAACAAGATTGCGGCAGACTATGGTGTTTATTATTTTTAGCCTTTATTTCTTGCATAAATATATTATAAATAATCAGTTTTGCTTTAAAAAAAAATTGTCACGAAGATTATACTAAATTCCCGAAAGTCCACTTTAGGATATATTTATTTTTGTTCTATTTTACGAGCGTTAAATATTATACATCCAGCATGTACTGTAAACACTCGATATATTCAACATGCACCGCGAATATATATATATATATATATATATATATATATATATATATATATATATATATATATATATATATATATATATATATATATATATATATATATATATATATATATATTGTAATGTGATAATTCATGAATATCAACTTTAAAACATTTGTGTATTCGATTTAATTTCGTATTCTCAGGTAAAATTCTGCCAGTGCAAGCGTAGGCATACCTTCGCATAGAAAATTTTGCAATTTATGTTTATCATAATATGTTCGTTCTGCCACACCTAACTTACGAAAATACTGCGATAATATAGAGTTGTTACCCATGGTACTTTTATATGGGTCAACCACTATAAGCTGTTTTATTTCATTTACGCACTTCGATTGACAAAGATTATTTACAGTAATAGAAACAGCGAAAGTCCTTGACACTTTATGCATTATAAATATGCAGCAATTGCAAAACGGTTTTAATATGTACAGATAACAACATTAAGCACCGTAATAATAAATACAGCGTATGTGTGTGTGTGTGTGTGTGTGCTATATTTGGCTGATAATAGTAATAGTAGGAGTACAAAACAAGGATAAAATTTGTTTTAGGTTTAACGGCTTTTTCAGCACAGTATAGGCTTTATGTTTCTACCAGTATAACTGGTGGAGGACAAACCATCGACCTACGGGAAGTTACTGACATGCTTTCTCACTTGCCCTTATTGGTCGAGTTCGAGTCTTTAAGCCCAGCTGACAGAGCTGAGATGGCAGTCATCCGTTAATGCGTACCCTTTCGACATCTTGGCCATCCGGTGGCCCAAAAATAAAGAAAATAAAATGAAAAGAAGAAGCTTTTGATTATACCAACAGAGACAAACAAAATCACCAAGTTACTGTATTGTGATTACAGTCCGTCTTTATTTTGATGTTCCGTTGTTGTATCAAGAATACCAAGATCAGAGCTGTTAACATTTGTACCATATCCGTATTATACATACATCGCCTAATGAGAAAATGAACTGGATTTAAGGACAGCTCTGGCATACTGCCATTGCTATTTTATGTTATTTTGTTCTACTTCGATTAGCTATTGCTATTTTGTGCTATTTTTTATTTTTTGATTTGCTATTGCTAGTTTGTGATATGTTGTTCTTTTTTGATGAGTAGCTATTTTTGCTATTTTGGTCTAGTTTGATTTATTTAATGTTTTTTTTGTTGCTATTTGTATTCTTTGATTAGCTATTGCTATTTTGTGTTATTTTGTTGTTATTAGATACATACTAAGACGAATTTGAGTTTCAGAGTGGATTCATTTTTATATTTTTTCTTTGTCTTAATTTTTTAATGCAGAAATGCAGTTTGGGGTAAAAACTGCAAATTTACCAAAGACGTTATTACTGACCAGCCATGATCATTACCAGACCCGTTAATAATGGCGCAACCATGTGATGAGAGTTTTAAAGACATGTATCTCAAACTGGATAAATTAATGTTTAATGCGAAACAGCAAATTCAGTCTGGAAACATTCTAACGGCTTTGCAGTCAGACAAATCGAATATCGACTAATACATCGGACATGTATAATAATAAGCTAGAGATTATAATAATAATAATAATAATAATAATAATAATAATAATAATGAGGACTTTGTATAGCGCCTAATCTTTCGAAGCTCTAAGCGCTTTGCACCATCTGTAATGATATGACTACACTACAGAAAAACAAATGACAAAAACAATGAAATTAGAAAACATAAAAACATGCTGAAAACATATAAGATACAAAACATGATTAGGTCTCTAAGTTTGTCCCTGCAGTCGAAACAGGTGAATTGTAAGAGCACTCTTAAAAGGGACCGCTGTGTCTTTGTGTCTAATTTCAATGGGCAATTCATTCCACGTCGTCGTGCAAAAGAACGTTGTAAATATGACTTCGTTTTCAGTGGGAACAAAGAGTATACGATTGTCAGAAGAAGAGCGTAAGTATCTAGCTGGTGTATACAAAGGGGTGAGGTTGGTTAGGTATGTTGGACTGGAGTCTGTCAGTGAAACATAGCACAGACAACACATTTTGTGTTTGATTCTGTATCGAATGGATAGCCAGTGTAGGGTACAGAGCAGTGGTGAGGTGTGCAGCTGTGTTTTGAACCTTTTGAAGTTTCTGGAGTAAATATTGTGACGCGCCAGACAGAATTGAGATAAAATACTCCAGTCTTGAAAGTACTAATGAACACACAAGTGTTTTAGTGGCATCAACTGAAAGATATTTACGAATGGAACTGATGCGTCTCAGTTCAAGATATGCAGCCTTGCATATGTTCATGACATGTTGGTGCAATGTGAGAGTACTGTTTAGAGTAACGCCTAGGTTTCGTACTGACTGTGAGAATATAATATTGGTGTTACTGATATTTATTATTTGAGGTAAAGGATGTGAATGAGAAAGATTTTGTGTTGTGATCAGAATAGCCTCAGTTTTATCATCATTCATCTGCAGCTTGTTACATGTCATCCATGAATTCACATCAGAAATGCACCTCTCTACTCCATGGATGGTAGCATCAACTTCAGTTGGGTGGCTAGACTTGTATATTTGGGTGTCATCAGCGTACAATTGGTGCGACACTGGGTGATGATACATGACACTTGAGAGCGGCTGAGTGTACAGAATGAAGAGAATAGGTCCAAGAACAGGTCCTTGTGGAACACCACAACATACGTCAACTGAGCTGGAATGTATTCCATTTGCAGGTATAATTTGTGTCCTGTTGACTAAGTAGAACGTGAACCACTGTAAGGCTATATTCTGAATGCCAAATACATGCTGGAGATGGTGAAGTAATATATGACGGTCTGTTGTGTCAAATGCTGTAGATAAATCCAGGAGAGTGAGGACTGTAATCTTTCCACTATCCAAAGCAGAGAGAATGTCATTAAATACGTTCAGAAGAGTAGTTTCCGTACTGTGGCAAGGGCGATATGCAGACTGTACATTGCTAAAAACACTGTTTGAATTCAAATGAGATATAAGTTGGGTTAGAACAACCTTTTATAGGATTTTTTATATGAATAGGAGATTATAAACTGGGCGATAGTTCTTTAAATCGTTCTTCAGCAGAGGCTTTACGATGGCAGTTTTTAAAACTGATGGGAATTCACCCGATGAGAGAGAAATATTAATAACATCATTTAGTGAAGGCAATAATGGGTCTAAGTACTCAAGCAGCAGTGATTTCGGAATTGGATCAAATTCACATGACTTTGGTGCACTTTTCATCACGATTGTCCGTAATAAATCAATATAAATAGGTTCAAATGCTCCTAATGGTTGTCGGTGAAATTCTGCATCATAAATGTATGGTGACGAGTCAGTTGAAATTGTGCTTTCAAGCGAATCTCTAATGGTTTGTACTTTGTCACGGAAGAAATTTGCAAATTAGTCCGAAAGGTCTACTGAAGAGAAGGTTGATGGAAGTGGTGTACATTTGTTCCTCGACATTGTTTGCAGCTGGAACTCTCCTTGATCTTAGTTCTGTAGCGGAATAATTTGGCTAAATGGACTATGCTTGTGACGTTCTTCATAGCGGCTTCATATATTTATTTATGAATAGTGAGTCTGGTGGAAAGCCAAAGCCTCTCTGCTTTTCGGCGATGTCTTTTAGCAGTGCGAAGCTGGTCCCTAACACTGCTACCGTAGAGAACACTTTTTTTTATTGAAACTCTGCATTTGGTGGCTGGGGCATGTGTTTCAAGCAATGAATGCAGGCAGTTATCAAGTTGTTCCACTGTTTAATGTAAGAAAGGTGTTAGGTTTTCTTGGATGTCATGCATAAATTTGGTTCTCCATACGGATGTTTATCTTAGTAGCAAATAGAGGTGGATGGTTAGGGCTGATACGTCGAGATGGCATACAGTTAAGAGGTGATCCGATGCAAGTTCGTGGGATACAAGGGTGGATTGCAGAATATTATGATCAGGTCTATAAATGAACCAGTCTAAAATGTGACCAAGTTTATGGGTGGGTTGGTTAACTGACTGTTTAAGATTGAAAACATGAATGGAATCTAGAAGTTTTGACGTGTATGATTTTCCAGGACAGTCAAAGTGAAGTTGAAATCTCCAAGAATGATTAGCTTACCACCTATTGAATGTCCATACTCCAGAAGATCTGGAAACTACTCCAAAAAGAGAGATTCAGTCAGCTTGTTTCTTCTACTAGGATAAGTGCGGTAGAGACAGAAAAAATGGACTGACCTTTGTTCCAGTGTGAGCGTTGTTTGGACTAGTTCAAACGATGTGTGGCAGAAATTGAAGGTTGTGTTGTACTTAAAGCATTTGCTCATGTAATTCTTTGTAATGACAGCAATTCCACCTCCGCGAGAGTTGCGGGGGAACGACTTGATAGAATAATTGCTGGGTGTTCAATCCGCACTCATAGGTCCATCGCCTGATGGTTGTAACCATGCTTCTGTCAAGAAGAGACGTGGATATTCTGGTCGTTCATAAAATTAACTTTTTTTCTGTGCGCTTTTTCGGTGACCCTACTGACTGAGCGTTGAATAATGCAATAATGTCCAACCAATCCGTAGTATCCTGACACCAAGCCGACCTATTAATGCTGAGCTCTTATAGATGTATGTATGTATGTATGTATGTATGTATGTATGTATGTATGTATGTATGTATGTATGTATGTATGTATGTATGTATGTATGTGTGTGTGTGTGTGTGTGTGTGTGTGTGTGTGTGTGTGTGTGTGTGTGTGTGTGTGTGTGTGTGTGTGTGTGTGTGTGTGTGTGTTGGGGGTGAGTGGGTGTGTTTGTGTGTTTGAGTTTGGGTGGGTGGGTGGGTGGATGGTTGGATGGATGGTTTAACTGGTCAATGTAATGATTTAGTTTTGTTTTGTTAGCACTCATTATTATCCTAGAGCAAAACGGTTATTATTTTCTCTGATTTCAACAGAATATGATACATATTTAGTGTTTATCTCCAATATTTCGTGATCATTTCATAACAATCATTGCGATGGTGCTAATAATCACGTCAGCAATGTTAGCAATACATCACATTCAAAGATTTGCAACTTATTCTGTATCTAATGTCGATCCTAAAGCAGTATACATGTATTAAAACATCGAATATCACATGTGACGATCATATCAAACACCAAATGTCACAAGTGACGATCATTTCCATCACCGAATGCCGAATGTGAAAAATAGTTTTTATTTAGAATTCTCTCTCTCTCTCTCTCTCTCTCTCTCTCTCTCTCTCTCTATGCAAATAAGGTTTCTCTGTTGTTTTCTTTAAGCGTGAAAATTCATTATATAACATTAAAATGTTATATTTTCATCCGCTTTTCATACAGTGCATGCAAAGTTATCCTAATCTTTTTATAAAGTGTTGAAATTTACAAAGATGAAAGCAAACTATGATGCAAAATAAAAACAAAACAGACTGTAATTGTACTGATCATAATATCTTGTCGTTCCAGGTATTCTACATTCCGCTCGTTCGTCTTGGATAGATATTATGCAAAAAAATGGCTACAAAAATGACAGTCGCACAATAAATTCCATCTTTATAAATGAAACTGAGTGGTGGGCTCTACAAGATCTTAACTGTAACTAATACTACTGCTACTGATAATATTACTACTACTACAACTACTACTACTATCGATACTACTACTATCGATAATACTACTACTATCGATACTTCTACTACTACTACTACCGATACTACTTCTACTATCGATACAACTACTACTACTACTACTATTGATACTACTACCACTATTGATATTAATACTACTACTACTACTACTACCATCCATACTACTATTACTACTACTACTATCGATACTACTTATACTATCGATATTAATACTACTACTATCGATATTACTAATACTATAGATACTACTACTACTACTATCAGTACTATTACTTCTACTACTATCGATACTACTACTATCGATATTACTACTGCTACTACTACTATCGATACTACTACTAACATCGATATTATTTTATCTTCTATCGATGCTACTACTACTATCGATACTAGTACTACTATATATATACTACTACATATTGATACCAATAATATCATTGATACTACTACTACCACTACTACTATCGATATTACTACTAATATCGATAATACTACAACTATTATCGACATTACTACTACTTTTATCGATACTACTAATAGTAATATCTATACTACTACTCTTCTAGATACTGCGACTACTATCGATACTACTACTACTACTATCGATACTACTACAACTATCGAAACTACTACTACAATTACTCCAAGTACTGCTACTAATAGTACTTGTACAACTACTACCACTATCGATAGTACTACTAATATCGATATTACTACTATCAATACTACTACAAATATTACTCCTACTACTGCTACTACTACTACAGCCGCTAATAATACTATTACTGATTAATACTGATACTACTAGTACTACTCCTACTGTTACTACCACTATTACTACTATTAATATTTTCACTACTACTGCTACTATACTATTACTGCTATTAATATTTTCACTACTACTGCTACTACCACTATTACTACTATTAATATTTTCACCACTACAGCTAATGATCCAGAAAGACTGGCATTATGTCAGATTTTCTCATCATGCAATTACTAGTTCCATCAAGTCAGTCTGTCGTACATATTAACATTAGTTTCACTTTTCTTTTATCTTCGACCATCCCTGCCAATTTTTCTACAAGTGCAGTTAATGACTTCACAGTTAATGACTTCACAGCGCCAAATGGCAGAGATGCGTTAGGAGGACTAGAAACAGATATGGTCTAACAAGGAAGACCAAAATATAGTGGAAAAACAACATAGTGGACCATATAGAAACTTTGACGTTATATAAGTAAGGACGTATTCAACAGATTTATCTTGAAATTAAAATATAGTTTTTATAAATATTTATCACAACAAATCTGTTAACGATTACAAGTTTAGACTTATATGTAAAATATTTTCGTCTATTCATGTGTAATGTGTTCTGGGAAAATTAGCGTTTTACTTTAGTGACTTCCATTATCAGTTAATAGTTTAGATTTGTATTTTATACCTACATTTAGTATGTATTCCTTTTAGCTAAAATGCAGATGGAGAACCTGGCAGGCATTGTAGGACATTACAACAAAGTGTTCGCCACCATTTCCGAGTATCAGAAAATCCCATACTTTGTGACCTCTTTGGTACCGCATGAAATGGAGACGACCCAATATACCCTTAACATGATTCCTGATGCTACAACATATACAGCTGCAATAAAAGACTTGTTTCAGCATTACAAATGGACACAGAGTGGTATTATTTATGACAATGATGCAGGTAATAACATAACTATGTTGTTCTTACCCCATGATTTAGCATAGTCCATTCGAAATGAAGAATACTGTTTTGGATGAATTTGAACTGTGTAAACGACGAATCACATGACGAGCGCACTTGATAGTGCGTATCAATGTACATATTTTCCACAGAATATAGTTTGACAAGTTTTCGTCCAAACGATGTTTGTAGAATATCGTGATTTCGGAAGCGAGATGAGTATTGGGCTCAAAAGCCGTAGTCCTAAAGTCAACTGAGTCAGACTTGATTCTGATCTATTCACAAACATATTATATATTTATATTCATGACTATTAAATCAGTCAATTTAGAATAAAGGATGCAGTGTTTATCTAGTTAATACTCGAACACAAAATTAAAATCAAAAGGTACCCCATTCAATGCATTACAATTTCTTTGACCAGGCTAATAACAAGCACGTGCCGCTTTGAGGGAAAATTTCATGGTATCACACATCAGTCGTATAATTCATGTTGTCACAAGAAGTCAGTTTGCAAAGTTTCTTAATTGTCCTTGACCTATTTGAGTATATATATATATATATATATATATATATATATATATATATATATATATATATATATATATATATATATATATATATATATATATATATATATATATCTTCAGTCCTCATTTTATTACTTGTAATAAACATGTAAACACTGGTTAAATTTAATTTCTTTAAAATTAATAGTCTATTTTTCCGCTGTATCAAATATATATTGATTTACTGGCATAGGCATATATGATGGAAGAAATACCTAATCTTAGCACAAGGGAATTCTCTTGTTCTGTCGTATCTCATATGAACATAACACCAATAAGCTCCTTCCTTGACCTCACCGCATGTTTCTGTTTTGTTTTGGAAAACTAATTAGGTAAACAGTCAATAACTTTAATTGGAATAAAGCCAAAATAAAAGATCTTTCAGTATATTCTTAACCAAAATGAAATTAAATTAAATGTGGTTGCCATTTTCCATGGTTTTAAGGTTTTGATCTTGAGATGTCTTCTTGCTCAGACAGTTAAGAATATATTTACTAAAATCATCTTTACAGTTAAAAGGAAAGATAAAATCATTACTTTAATGAAATGCTTTAATGCTTAATGTTGAATATTCCATTAGGCGTTTTGAATATTAAAAGATTTCAGATTTATGTCATTGGAGTGACATAAATCATCATTTTCCTCAAACACATACTCATTTTTGGTCCTCAGATCTCTATTCTGATATTGATACACCAACTCTTCCGGGATGTGATTTTTTGTAAAGATCAAAGATGGTTACCCTAGATATCCTTAGCGTTCAATAAGACTTGGTTTGTGATGATTTGCGGATGATGTTTTATTAATCTAGCAAAACACGGCTTTTACAACCACAGATGGTTTCTGATGAAATGATCGCTCACCAAATCTCGAAGTATTTATAGAAGTTAGATTGCCTATTAATCACGTGAATCTTGAAACAAAAGCAAAACATCACATCTGAGAAGATTGCTGATTTTGTGAGTTGGAGTAACTCAAGACGTGTATAAAATAAATCAGTCTTTTTATTATCATTGCCCTTTTAAAACTGATTCAAAGATTGGTCTTTGCGGAAAATAGTGCTTTCATGACTTGAATAATACTTGCTACTTGGCAGGCATTATCATGAAATAATCTGCAGGTGCTCTTTAGTATATGGTAATATTGAATACTTTATGCACGACTTGGAGAAACATACTGTTAATATTTCTTTGAGTATCTAGTGTTTCATTCATGGATTTTATATTTCAAGGCGTATTCATACGCTTTCTGCTGGGCAGTCGTACATGTGGGACTAATGAATAGTAACGCATTGCATTGCTGAAATGTTTCGTAAGAATAAATAGAAACGATATAGTAATAACATCAATGGCCTCTCTCCTGAAATTATTCGATACGTTCCATAGGCGCTATTTCACATCAGCACAAATTAGTATTATTTTGAAGATTGCATTATTTATGAAATAGAGAGTACATCAAAGACAATTCATTATTTTATTCAGAAAATGTCTGGCAAGCTCAGTGATATTCCGTTTTTGTTCAAGAAAAAAAGAAATTAGAACTTAGAATTTAGAATGAATACTATACTTTATTTAGACTTCATTTTCATGATCACATTTCCAAGGAAAATTGTACGTAACTTTTAAATCCGGTTCAAGGAAACTCAAATAAAGGAAGGCGAGTATGCTACTTAAGGGATTGAGGGAAATTAAATGACGCTTCATGAGATACCAAATTATGCATGACAAACAATGTTCAATATCCATGTAACACGTCCTAAAGCAGGAAATTATGTTACGTCTCGGATGAATTTTCTGGTAATCTTTCTCCTTCAGCGTCCAACATAGCTGCGAGATTGTTACGTCACATACACGGCGAGAGAGACCTCTACGATATACGAGCATACAACATACAACATAATACATCTGCGGACGAAGTCCGGTGGGCACTGAAGGAGCTGCGACAGAAACAGTTCACCAATTTCCTTGTGATATGTACACCTGAAGCAACAAGCATGGTCCTTACTCAGGTGAGTTGCTCAGTTATGTACCTTTTCCACGTAGAATATAGATTTCCAAGCAAAGGTATCACGGTTATAATATAATCAACTTTCAGATCCTATGTTAACTCTGCTATCTCGGTTGAATGGATACATGATGCCTATGTTTGTATCACTGGATCTTTATCTTCTCATTGTCAGCTCAATGGAATGGTAACAGATGAAACTTATCCTTATAATTGTTAATTTCACAGTCATCCATTGATTCATTTATCTTTTAGTACATCAATGTAATATTTAATTATGTTCATATAATTATCTGATTAATACAGATTATTATCTACAAGTAATCGTAAATAGAGATCTTTATAATCTTTAAAAATCAAAAAGTATATCAGCATAACAAAATTATGAGTCAATCATAAACAGGAATCATATTTTGTCTAATAACTCGAATTAAATGACTATTAGTAATATTTACGCACACGTGACTTGTGCGCCTGCGTTATCAAACTGTTACGTTTGGTCTTGATTTACATGTAGTTGTAAAGCAACATATGGCACAATGAATTTTGAATATCTGTAAATGATTATTCTGCTGTTGTTATACTTATTGTGTGTGTGCTTGTGTGTGTGTATATATGTGTTTAAATGTGTGTAACTTGTCTATTTAATGTAGTTTTAACAATTGTACACATATTGTTTCGATGTCTTTAGTGTGACAGTTTTTAGCAATGTCTAGCACTGGGGCATCATGCCAAAGACATTTAGCATATACTTATATTTACAAGTGTTTGATGTCAACTAGTTCTGGAACGTTCCATAACATAGAATTAGAATTTCCTATAGACGAAATTTTATATCAGTAAAGACGAATTTACCAACATTGTCAGGGGCCCAGAGTGGACGAGTGGTCTAAAGCGCACACCCTTACGGATCATTGCCATCTCACCTGTATTTTCGTGGGTTCGACCAATGTTGGTATGTGAGAAATCTTGCCAGTAGCTTCTCGTGGGTCGGTGTTTTTTTCTGGGGTTTTCCCGGGTTCTTCCTCCACCATTAATACTGGCAACCATGTATAGTCTATATTGTGCTGAACAATGGCGTCAAACAACACTGTCAAGTACCTTCTGCTTCTATCGTTCAAACCAAAGCGGTGTTGTGCCATCCATTAGCAGATTGCGTAGCCCTATTACTATTGGGATTGGCATGGGATCGTGGATTTACTTGATGTGACAGAATCCAGTATAGTTTGATACATCTGTCCTGGTGGAAAATTGCTCTTTATGGCACTAATATATCTATTTACTGATCCAACGCCAGCAAATGAATTAAATTAATGTGTGTATTGGCTTTCGGAAATATTAGATGAAAACGGTCCAGATCATGCTTGGTACCTGATTTCATATCCAACGACTCAATACCTTTTTACCTTTTATTTGATATTATACATTAAAAATGCATTTAGTTGATGAGTGAGATCACATCAATCACTAATGACCTTCCCGGGGGATTATTTTTTCATTTCCGTTCATAAGTCAGCTCTCTTTCTACATGAAAGAAAGATCTCTAATTTTTGGGAGATAAATAATGAATCACATTTGATTTAACCAGTGGATCAAGATTATATGCATAATACAGGATTATAAATGCGCATATGAATATTAATTAAATATTAAGAGATGTCCTTTAAGAGATTTTCCTCGAATATCGTTTGCACGCTAAAAACGCTTATCTAAACAATTATTATCTATTTATATCTTGCAAACTATGTTGCTTTCAATGTTTCTTTTTTTATTATTAATGAAAAATACAGTTGATGCTCTAAAATCCGTGAAGCGATTACCTCATTATAAAATGCATTCAGATTTGTACCTATAAGGCGCAAATCATTGTATCTTTTACCGTTTGTTTTTACTATCAGAAATCGAACAATATTTTTCAACATGTATAACTCCAAGCCGTTGCTACCAAGTTAATGTATATATTTCAGTAATGTAATGATTCTGACATGACCTTTCTAAAGAATAAAAAAAACACAAATGTATGAACATAAGAATATGATTGAAGGGTCCATTGAATCGTGTTTTTTTTTTGTTGTTGAAAGTTTGAATAAATTAGAGACAACAATATATGAAGCTATCTATAAAACTAATATTGTTTTACAGTTTCTTATGGCTTTCATTTCAACGCTTAATCATAATGGTACATGACGTTATGCAGGATGAAATAAAGACACAGATGGAGAGACTGTTTGCACAGAGAAACACATTAGAATCAGAATTCTACTGCAGATAAAATATTGCTTAATTGGGGGGTGGGGTAGTCGTGGCTAGAAAGAATTTATGTAGATTCTCTGGAACACTTACTAACCAGGACCAATGTTATCTCATAATTCTCATAATTGGTTGCGAACTAGCAAGGACATCCCAAATGTTATATAAAAGAAAATAGTTTTTCTCTATAATGATACGAGGAAACCTTGTTGTAATAGATATATATATATATATATATATATATATATATATATATATATATATATATATATATATATATATATATATATATATATATATATACATATACATATACATATATATATATATATATATATATATATATATATATATATATATATATATATATATATATATATATATATATATATATGGAGAGTGCTTGCGGCGAGGGACATGAAGGAAATGTCATAACACCTGAGATGGAGCCGTTACGATCAATGGCTCACTATATTTGTTGTCTGGAAAAGCAAACTAATTTTAGAATAAGTAACCTAAATTAGTACACTCTAGCTTAGAGAAACCGCGAAGTAAACAATGGTCTTTTTTACTGCAGTTCCACAAGCTGCTCAGTTTAATTTAAATCGTGACCACTCTAGTGGTTAGAGCGTCCGCCTCGGATGCGGGAGATCGTGGTTTCAATTACCGGTCGAGTCATATCAAAGACTTATATAAATGGAACTATCAACTGCCTCGCTTGGCACTCAGCATTTAGAGGTTGGTGTTATGACTGCTCAGTCTGGTGTCAGGATAATAATACTAGGTGGAACATCATGCATCATGTCTGCTAAACATCAATATAAACTGCCTCATTGCAGACATCGTAGCGATATGACTGAAAATTATTATAACTACATTAAAAATCAAAATCACACACACACACACATACACACACACACTAACAGACACGCACACACATACACACAACGTAGTTCGTAACATTGGAATTACCTCTCACTTCTCCATATAACAATATAAAATCTGTAAATTTGTCTAGCTTAGTTCGCATATTGAGTATTAAAAAACGAAGTATACGCATCCTTTGTCCCGCTGACAATTTTTGTCCTACCTATCTCAATCATTAAACATATATAATCTGCAATTACTAAACGCGGTCATGATAAAAGCTTTATTATTAAATGGCGTCATAATATATATCATCAATAATCTACAAAGTTTGATTTCAATATTTGTCTTAAATATGAATTCTTAAAGATTAATGTTGAGAATTGTTCTTTTAATAAATATTTCATTTTGTTTTATTTTTCAGGCTCTTTATCTGAGTCTTCCATCCCGTCCAAACAGTTGGCTTGTTGTGAATTTGGTAAGTCTCTATTATTACGAAAGAATGTTCTCCAAGCAGACACATTGTCTTCATAAGAATGAAGACAAGCAACTGTAATTGTCTCTCATTTTAAAAGTACGTTGTCCAAACTATATCCACAAAGCAGTATCGGAATGAAGATATCTCGTTTACACATATTGATTCGTCAAAAGCAACAAGAAATAAATAAAAAAGAAGCATCCTTTGATGGCGCTTTCAGTGGAAACTGGTTATATTATATATTATAATAACGAGTTTTATTGCTGATGTCTTCTTTGATGGCGCTTTCAGTAGAAACTGGTTATATTATATATTATAATAACGAGTTTTATTGCTGATGTCTTCTTTGATGGCGCTTTCAGTAGAAACTGGTTATATTATATATTATAATAACGAGTTTTATTGCCGATGTCTTCTTTGTTTTTTCTCCAGGGTTATGGGGATATTGACATGTCTCCATTCGTGGATTCCAACGCGAATTTAACACTTTTACGCCTAATGGTGGATCCATATTCATCCGACTGTGCCTTGAATGAATCCAATATCAGTCTTAACAAAGCCCTTCACCACGATATTCTCAGCCGAACGGTTTCCGACAACAGCAGTGACAATCGAGCCGGCCGGAAAAATGTACGCAAACCAATAAACCCCACCCATAAATATCCCACCACCCCGAAAGAAAATATCCCACAAAATAACAAGGACATAATAGAGTGGAATTTGGTTTTATAAACAAAGGACAAGGTGTGACAGTTTTGGGAAGAAAAGTATTTAAAACGTGTTGGCAAAAAAGTAAATTTTACAAATCACTGAAAGTAACTATTTTAACAAACAAAGAATGAATGAAAATGGCGTTATAAACTTGCCAATCGCTTCTACATAGCCCATCAAATGAAGAAAACTTCAAACGAAGAGTATACACATTGCTACAATAGCAATTACGTTCGTTAGAACTACATTTTTAAAAAAAATGTTATACATAGATACTGTCAAGCGCTATGATATTATTTTGTATTCACATTAGAATAATAATTTACCCCTGTCTTAGCAATATGTATACCCACATATGTTATAATAATTTACCTCTGTCTTAGCAATATCTATACCCACACATGTTATAATTCTTTACCCCTGTCTTAGCAATATGTATACCCACACATGTTATAATTCTTTACCCCTGTCTTAGCAATATGTATACCCACACATGTTATAATTCTTTACCCCTGTCTTAGCAATATGTATACGCACACATGTTAGCTGACTGTATTCATCGCGGTTTCGTTTCTAGGCAGACATCGACGCGTGTACAGGTCACTTGAAATTTAGTAATGGACTTCGAAGCGAGACCTTTCTTCAGATGCTCGTTCTACAAGGAATTGTCAGAAACACCGAATTTCAGTCGATGATGCTAAGCATTTTAAGACAAGCAGCTTAACCTTTGTGTGTATGTATGTATGTATGTATGTATGTATGTATGTATGTATGTATGTATGTATGTATGTATGTATGTATGTATGTATGCATGCATGCATGCATGCATGCATGCATGCATGCATGCATGTATGTATGTATGTATGAACTGTTGGCGCTATTTATAGATGGTGGAAGAGGCCGAACTGTCCGGATCCTCGATCTAGCGCTAAGAGCAAAGCAATCCAAATAGAAGTAGCTTCCGGTATGTTTATCGTGCTGCTTGCCGGGATTGTCCTATCAGCAATTGTGGGTGCTTTGGAGTATTTCATTACGAAAGAATGCAGGAAAAGGGTACGTATATAACCAAGTTTATTATTACAATAAAGTCTAATATTGTAATATCATTCATAAACTGTAATCTTGTCAACGAACGATTAAGTTTTTTTTTCAACTAGTTATATAAACTGTTACAGTACTGTTTCTGCTGTTAATGTCTATTCGTTCAACCAATCAGTGATGATGGAGCATGTCACAAGTTACGTCTATTTGTAAAATATTTTAACCATTTTATTCTAAAAGAAATAACAGACAAAGGAAACAAGACAAAATAAATGTCATGATATATAAAGGTTGGTACCAGTAAAAGCTAAGTTAGTTCCTGCGCTACAGTTTATAGTTCTCAAAACATTGTAACTTCCAATCCACAAGACGTAGATATAATTAATTTGTGAACAAATTAAATCTTTACATTACATACTGTGTTACTGAAAGCCATTTTCTTAGAGCATTGCAGTAAATTCGTTCCGTATACAGATTCATGCATTAGGTTCATCTGTTGATTGAGACTTTCAGATGAATATTCCTAATGGAGAATGGGTTGAAGAAAGGGTTCTGTCATAAAAAAATAAATGAACCATTTCGCAGTGCAAGTCCTGTGCAGTCATGTCAACAGCTCTTGATCGCCAAATAATCTTCACTGTAAGACAAAGAAAACTTTGGCTTTCATCCGATTTTTGTTTGTACTTAAACGTGTTAGAGCTTAAGAATGGCCTCCTTCTGTCGCTTCCAATCTAAGTATTCAATTACCGAACGGTTCATATTTATACTCTTTGATGTAATATTCACACACCCAGAAAGTCTAAAGTGTATATGCCGATATGTTAGTCTATACGAAGGATTTTCAAACTAAAACCACCCTAAGGGCCGCATGAGGCCATTTTTGACGGCCAAGGGCCGTAACACCTTTATTTCTGATGACACCTTGTGAAGCCAATCATTTTTACGGGTTTCAGGATACGGCTTTGCTGTACGCATGCATTGCCCGAGCACCGTGTTTTATACCTGGTATATGCTATGTAATGTAGGCAGACAAATCTAGAGTAGATTTCAAAGCGACAATCATGGTAAAGCGAGCTAAGGCAGTTTATACATACTATGCTACTGTTTTATGTTATCCATTTGCGATCGTCTTGTTTCTAAATTAGATTTATGCCATTTACTCTTGTTAATATCCCTTCAAAGCCACGTGTTACGTCGAGATCCAGTGACAAACCAAGAAAATACCTTTATAAATACATATTCGAAGAAGGATTTTATGCATTTAGTATATATGGACGTCCCTGTGTAATATGGGTGTCTTTCTGGACCCAAAACATTAATTTTACCTGACATATGGTGCCCAATACTCCATGTGTCTAGTGTTAGTTTAATCATCGTCACGTGACCTTTGCTAGACACCGTAAGCTAGACACTGTGATGCGACACTACAGAATAGTTAGGTGAAATAAACCAATGCAAAATCGGTGAAGTTGAGTTTCATCCAGGATACTGTCAACGTTACGTCTTAGCAGTTTAGGACTTAGGTCTTAATAGGTTTCAGGCTTTGGTACTAGTAGTTTCAGGCTTTGGTGTTAGTAGTTTCAGGCTTTGGTGTTAGTAGTTTATGGCTTTGGTGTTAGAAGTTTAAGGCTTTGGTGCTAGTAGTTTCAGTCTTTGGTATTAGTGTCGGGCTGAAGTCTGAGTTGTTTCCGGCTTAAGTACATGTAGTTTCAGGTTAATGTCTTTGTAGTTTCAGGCGTACGTCTGGGAATTTTCAGACTTTAGATCTAAGTAGTTTCATGCTTAAGTTTGAGTGGTTCCAGGCTGAGGTCTGAGTATTTTCAGACTTAAGTCTAAGTATTTTTAGACTTAAGTCTGGGCAATTTCTGGACTCTGACTACTAGGTCAAGCGGATTGTATATGTACCAGTGAAAATAATTTGGCGACCTGCCAAGTACAAAAGCAAGACTGCTAACGGATGGAGACAGTGATTTTGATTTAGGACCCATGTAGAGGCTATGAACTCACTTAAGACACAAAGTCATTCGTTGCAGTGGAATAACGACTAGAGGGAACAATTTCTGTATGAAGAATTCGAAACCGAAATTACAGCTTATTCTTTCTCGCCAAGGAACGTTTTCATGTTTGTGAATAGTTTTGTGAACTATTCATTTCAAATGATATTTGTTTGGGAGCATGGTTATTTCATGTAAATGTATACCAAATACTAAGAACATGTGCCATCAAAATGACATAAAAAGATGCATGAGACATTTTGTTTCAGGTTGTTTGTTAAGATCATGGTGGTCAGTTTAAAGGTATTGGCTTTTGTCTAAAGATAATGGTAAAGTTGGCAGTTGGCTCATTTTCACTAGAAACTTGTTACCTTTGGTCATGAAACTTGCTGTGAGTATTTATATTATAGCTTATAATCATCACTGTCAAAATTAGGTCATTGTGACCTATTTTTCACCATCTAGTAATTAGGTTGGGCTTTGCGATTTACACTACACTGCATGCATAGTCAATACATTTGATGGGTTGCTTCACATTTGAGAGCACTGCTTATCACAGTTTTCCCGATACGTACAATCACAAACCTTGAATTGTGCATTTATTTTGGATTGCATTGCTGATCACATGATCAAGGTGGGTCACAACGATTTACTTCTCGTGCTATGGAGCAAACATTAGGATTTTTAATATGCTCCAATTTCTCAGACACTGTTAGATACAAAGTAATGAAACTTCAAACGCTTATTCGTTCGGGAGATCGTCTTTCAATCACATTGTTAGATGTTATGGTACCTTGGTTAGTGTTATCTAGGATACATGATCGACTACGTTGTTATTGCCCCGATCGAGTAATTATTCACATAAAATATGAAAATAATGGATGGAATGACAGATATATGTGCAAAGATCCAGAATAGAACAACACGAGATCCAGTATTTAATCTGGTACATAAATAAAATGAAATTGAACATGACATTTTTGAATGATACACTTTCTCCGAGATAAAGAATTATGATAAATGCATTTAACTGTTCTGTTATACCATGAAAAAAATTGAATGATATGATTGTGTTAATGATCGAACTCAAATTGCTTTTGGTTGCTTTAGGTCCTTTTCAAATCACTGTTGGTGACAGCGTTACAATTTGTCTTCATTCCCGTCTCCCTCCAATCTCTTCGGGTCATCAGCTGTGCATGGTTTTAGTCTGCACTCATTCCTACTGTGTAGCACATATATTTGGCTAATTTGTCTTTTAAATAAATTAAACGCAACCCAAATATTTCTCAGGCTTTTCTTTTTTGACATCAATTAATTTTTCCATTCTTGGTATGGCAGATATCATCGTATCTCAAAGGCTATGATCAGTTCGCAACCTGACCCCCACCCCACCCCACCCCACCCCCCACACACACCATCGTATTACATAAAATTAATGTAGTCGTCCTTGCTGCTACTCGCATTCACAACATGTGAAATGACATAATAACTCTTTGATAACTATCAAGTCCCACAGTGGTCTATAAACTACTAGTTGAAGGATGTCAATCTCTCAAAATTCTCCGATTCACCTCGTTTAACAGAATTAAAAAGTTAATTAGATAAATGAATTAATGGACATCCACGTATTGTTTAAACTACATTACTTTCTCATTAGCAATTCATTAGTTAGATATAGTAAAATCAATCCCTAGCATAAACGATCCATTGCATTTAAGAAAGATAAATTAATTCTCAAAATTCTTGTTAGAGTCATGCACCAAGTTTCTACAATATATGATGTTTATTTTATCTGAACGATGTAATTCGTGCATATGCATATAATACAAGAGTCACATTACATTCTAGATAACTGTAAGGAAACCACTCTGATTCCGGTCTTAATAAAGGTTTACATCCTTGATCGCGATTATACCTTAAGGGCGTTTAGAAACTCGCTATTTATATGCAGCCGAATCTCTCTCTCTCTCTCTCTCTCTCTCTCTCTCTCTCTCTCTCTCTCTCTCTCTCTCTCTCTCTCTCTCTCTCTCTCTCTGATTCTGGGTCTCTAAAATTCTTCCAGACCACCGCCCCTGGAAACCGTTACCGATAAAATTACTCTGATCTCAGAGCCAACTTTCCCTCTCATAGAAAATATATTATTGCCAAACTAGCACCGTGGATGAATCTTTGACCGAGACAAACACCATGTTGACAAGGACTCTCAGCATCAGCTTAGGAGACAGCTGCGGAAACTCCAAGTGGGAGTCCTGACAAATAATCAGGGCGATGGAAAAGCCTTTCTGTCGCCCCAAAGGTGTCGGCCAATATAAAGACCGTGGTACCAAGACTAAAAGATTTTGAACATACAAGACTGTCAAAAGATGGAATTTTTTGGTTCCTTGCATGTTAATGACAAAGCTTACCGTACATGTTCATCTAATGAAAGCCCAAGTGCAGATCTGAATATATATACAAAGTGTCAAATATTTCTTTTTGAAAAAGGAAAAAAGTTACATACATCGGAAAAAAAACCTTTGACAAAAATGGAAACAAATACATTTTTCAAGTTATACGACAAGAATCATTTTTAAAAAATAATAGAATCGGGTTCTGATGGTGGCACTCATATCAAAATAATAGAAGAAAGTTTCACCAAAAAGGTCTATGACGTTGTTGGGGCTTTTTCTCTAAAAGCGAACTAAAAACTAAACAAACCGAAATAAATATTTCATTTTTAAATTACAATAAAGCAAAGTCGCATTGACTCACATTGTACGCAATGATTAAAGGTGTTATAACGATACAAGGATGCTTTATAAGCACACAGGGCTCTCAGTCACCTTACGTGGTAGATTTCTCATTCGGGTAAGTTATCATAAGCCAAATCCGAAATTATCACCTGCCCACCCCACGCCCTCCTCCCCTGCCAAAACCAGGCACGAAATTGCTGCTTTGAAAAGAAAGTAAAATTCAGTTTGATGACATGAGTATCCTTTTGAATCGAATTGACGCTGATAAATGTAGATGATGCCAATGTGTATTTGGAAATTCTTCATTATCATGTATTAGCATAGATTGGCGATTTACCAGGTGTAAAAACACCTTGACACATTCAACTGAACAAATCATAGATCTGCACAAATATCTTACGTCACAAATATCTTACGTCACAAATATCTTACGTCACAAATATCTTACGTCACTACAATCTAATAGCATTTTAAGTGCCTAACTATGCGATGAGATAAATGGGAAATTTACATTTACTTCAAACAAAATCACTTTTCATCATTATGAAGAAAGAATAGTTTCATTTTTATCGAAAATCGGTTTGTAGGCTAGGTATGGAAAGCTACTGCTGCACTTTGATTATTTTCGGCCTAAACATGTATAATTGTATTTTTATGTTTAATATACTAGTGGTAGATTTGTGCTCAGTTTTAATTGGGAATATAAAGCTGACTCTGTTAATATGACTAATTGTGATTTGACGAGTAGAAACTGTGTGGCCGAACAGTAGGTGCCTTCGCTCTTTTATTACCCAGAATGCAGTTTGGGCAAGTTTATTCATTGAAGCTTATATCCGGTCTTGATGAATCTTTACTTTATAATTCATTGTTTGTTTATCATTAAATTCGTTTCCCTTCCTCTCACTGTAAAGAAACACACAATAAAATGATCCTACGTGATTTATTATCATGTTATTTGAGTCCCAGTACCTTTTGTTGGACATGTATAAATTTTATTTCAAGTGCCAGGTTTTCAGATGTTTTGTTTTAAAATAAAAAAAAATATTACTTAATTAAATTTCACATATACTTACGTTTTTGTTCTGTTTCATCTTAGTCGTCATGTAAATCAATATATTTGTACATATTTAATTATCTCAGACATCATTTTCAATGGTTTACAAATGAACATTGTGTAATTAGAATAAATTCCTGTATTTATCGTTTGTACTTCCTTGTACGGCTGGTCAAACTGCAAACTGCAACACGTATATAACAAGGAACTTCATACACTAAGTATATAACAAGGAACTATATTCAACACGTATATAACAAGGAACTACATACACCAAGTATATAACAAGGAACTACATACACCAAGTATATAACAAGGAACTACATACAACAAGTATATAACAAGGAACTACATACAGCAAGTATATAACAAGGAACTACGTACAACACGCATATAACAAGGAACTATATTCAACACGTATATAACAAGGAACTATATTCAACACGAATATAACAAGGAACTACATACAACAAGTATATAACAAGGAACTATATACAACACGTATATAACAAGGAACTACATACACCAAGTATATAACAAGGAACTACATACACCAAGCATATAACAAGGAACTACATACACCAAGTATATAGCAAGGAACTACATACACCAAGTATATAACAAGGAACTACATACACCAAGTATATAACAAGGAACTACATACAAAACGTATATAACAAGGAACTACATACAACAAGTATATAACAAGGAACTACATACACCAAGTATATAACAAGGAAATACATACACCAAGTATATAAAAGGGAACTATATTCAACACGTATATAACAAGGAACTATATTCAACACGAATATAACAAGGAACTACATACAACACGTATATAACAAGGAACTACATACAACAAGTACATAACAAGGAACTATATTCAACACGTATATAACAAGGAACTACATACAACACGTATATAACAAGGAACTACATACACCAAGTATATAACAAGGAACTACATACACCAAGTATATAAAAGGGAACTATATTCAACACGTATATAACAAGGAACTATATTCAACACGAATATAACAAGGAACTACATACAACAAGTATATAACAAGGAACTATATTCAACACGTATATAACAAGGAACTATATTCAACACGTATATAACAAGGAACTATATTCAACACGAATATAACAAGGAACTATATTCAACACGTATATAACAAGGAACTATATTCAACACGTACATAACAAGGAACTACATGCAACACTAATATAACAAGGAACTATATTCAACACGTATATAACAAGGAACTACATACAACAAGTACATAACAAGGAACAATATTCAACACGGATATAACAAGGAACTATATTCAACACGTATATAACAAGGAACTACATACACCAAGTATATAACAAGGAACTATATACAACACGTACATAACAAGGAAGTACATATAACAAGTATATAACAAGGAACTACATATAACAAGCATATAACAAGGAACTACATGCAACACGTATATAACAAGGAACTATATTCAACAGGAATATAACAAGGAACTACATGCAACACATATATAACAAGGAACTACATACAACAAGTATATAACAAGGAACTACAAGCACCAAGAATATAACAAGGAACTATATTCAACACGTATATAACAAGGAACTACATTCAACACGTATATAACAAGGAACTACATACAACACTAATATAACAAGGAACTACATACAACAAGTATATAACAAGGAACTACATACAACATTAATATAACAAGGAACTATATTCAACACGTATATAACAAGGAACTACATACAACACGTATATATCAAGTAACTGCATACACCAAGTATATAACAAGGAACTACATACAACACGTATATGAAAATGAACAACATACAACACATATATGACAAGGAACTATATTCAACACTTATAAAAGAAGGAAGTACACACAACACGTATATAACAAAGAACCACATATAACAAGTATATAACAAAGAACCACATATAACACGTATATAACAAGGAACTACATACAACAAATATATAACAAGGAACTAGATACAACACGTATAAAACAAGGAACTACATACAACAAATATATAACAAAGAACTACATACAACACGTATATAACAAGGAACTACATACACCAAGTATATAACAAGGAACTACATACAACAAGTACATAACAAGGAACTATATTCAACACGTATATAACAAGGAACTACATAGAACACGTATATAACAAGGAACTACATACACCAAGTATATAACAAGGAACTACATACACCAAGTATATAAAAGGGAACTATATTCAACACGTATATAACAAGGAACTATATTCAACACGAATATAACAAGGAACTACATACAACAAGTATATAACAAGGAACTATATTCAACACGTATATAACAAGGAACTACATACAACACGTATATAACAAGGAACTACATACAACAAGTACATAACAAGGAACTATATTTAACACGTATATAACAAGGAACTACATACAACACGTATATAACAAGGAACTACATACACCAAGTATATAACAAGGAACTACATACACCAAGTATATAAAAGGGAACTATATTCAACACGTATATAACAAGGAACTATATTCAACACGAATATAACAAGGAACTACATACAACAAGTATATAACAAGGAACTATATTCAACACGTATATAACAAGGAACTATATTCAACACGAATATAACAAGGAACTACATACAACAAGTATATAACAAGGAACTATATACAACACGTATAAAACAAGGAACTACATACACTACGTATATAACAAGGAACTACATACAACAAGTACATAACAAGGAACTATATTCAACACGTATATAACAAGGAACTACATACAACACGTATATAACAAGGAACTACATACACCAAGTATATAACAAGGAACTACATACACCAAGTATATAAAAGGGAACTATATTCAACACGTATAAAACAAGGAACTATATTCAACACGAATATAACAAGGAACTACATACAACAAGTATATAACAAGGAACTATATTCAACACGTATATAACAAGGAACTATATTCAACACGAATATAACAAGGAACTACATACAACAAGTATATAACAAGGAACTATATACAACGCGTATATAACAAGGAACTACATACAACACGTATATAACAAGGAACTACATACAACACGTATATCACAAGGAACTACATACACCAAGTATATAACAAGGAACTACATACACCAAGTATATAAAAGGGAACTATATTCAACACGTATATAACAAGGAATTATATTCAACACGAATATAACAAGGAACTACATACAACAAGTATATAACAAGGAACTATATTCAACACGTATATAACAAGGAACTATATTCAACACGTATATAACAAGGAACTATATTCAACACGTATATAACAAGGAACTATATTCAACACGTATATAACAAGGAACTATATTCAACACGTACATAACAAGGAACTACATGCAACACGTATATAACAAGGAACTACATACAACAAGTATATAACAAGGAACTATACTCAACAAGTATATAACAACGAACTATATTCAACACGCATATAACAAGGAACTACATACACCAAGTATATAACAAGGAACTACATACAACAAGAATATAACAAGGAACTATATACAACACGTATATAACAAGGAACTATATACAACACGTATATAACAAGGAACAACATTCAACACGTATATAACAAGGAACTACATACAACAAGTATATAACCAGGAACTACATACAACACGTATGTAACAAAGAACTACATTCAACACGTATCTAACAAGGAACTACATACAACACTAATATAACAAGGAACTACATACAACAAGTATATAACAAGGAACTACATGCAACACTAATATAACAAGGAACTATATTCAACACGTATATAACAAGGAACTACATACAACAAGTACATAACAAGGAACTATATTCAACACGGACATAACAAGGAACTATATTCAACACGTATACAACAAGGAACTACATACACCAAGTATATAACAAGGAACTATATACAACACGTATATAACAAGGAAGTACATATAACAAGTATATAACAAAGAACTACATATAACAGGCATATAACAAGTAACTACATGCAACACGTATATAACAAGGAACTATATTCAACACGAATATAACAAGGAACTACATGCAACACATATATAACAAGGAACTACATACAACAAGTATATAACAAGGAACTACAAACACCAAGAATATAACAAGGAACTATATTCAACACGTATATAACAAGGAACTACATTCAACACGTATATAACAAGGAACTACATACAACACTAATATAACAAGGAACTACATACAACAAGTATATAACAAGGAACTACATACAACATTAATATAACAAGGAACTATATTCAAGACGTATATAACAAGGAACTACATACAACACGTATATATCAAGTAACTGCATACACCAAGTATATAACAAGGAACTACATACAACACGTATATGAAAATGAACAACATACAACACATATATGACAAGGAAGTATATTCAACACTTATAAAAGAAGGAAGTACACACAACACGTATATAACAAAGAACCACATATAACAAGTATATAACAAGGAACTACATACAACACGTATATAACAAGGAACTACATACAACAAATATATAACAAGGAACTAGATACAACACGTATAAAACAAGGAACTACATACAACAAGTATATAACAAGGAACTATATTCAAAACATATATAACAAGGAACTATATTCAACACTTATAAAAGAAGGAAGTACACACAACACGTATATAACAAAGAACCACATATAACACGCATATAACAAGGAACTACATACAACACGTATTTAACAAGGAACTACATACAACACGTATATAACAAGGAACTACATACAACAAATATATAACAAAGAACTACATACAACACGTATATAACAAGGAACTACATACACCAAGTATATAACAAGGAACTATATTCAAAACATATATAACAAGGAACTATATTCAACACGTATATAACAAGGAACTACGTACAACAAGTATATAACAAGGAACTACATACAACACATATATAACAAGGAACTACATACAACAAGTATATAACAAGGAACTACATACAACAAGTATATAACAAGAAACTACATACAACACGTATATAACAAGGAACTATATTCAACACGTATATAACAAGGAACTTAATACAACACGTATATATCAAGTAACTTCATACACCAAGTATATAACAAGGAACTACATACAACACGTATATAACAAGGAACTACATACACCAAGTATATAACAAGGAACTACATACACCAGGTATATAACAAGGAAGTATATATACCAAGTATATAACAAGGAACTATATTCAACACGTATATAACAAGGAACTATATTCAACACGTATATAACAAGGAACTATATTCAACACGTATATAACATGGAACTACATACAACACGCATATAACAACGGACTATATTGAACACGTATATAACAAAGAACTACATACAACAAGTATATAACAAGGAACTACATACAACACGTATATAACAAGGAACTACATACAACAAATATATAACAAGGAACTATATACAACAAGTGTATAACAAGGAACTACATACAACAAGTATATAACAAGGAACTACATACAACACGTATATAACAAGCAACTGTATTCAACACGTATATAACAAGGAACTACATACAACAAGTATATATCAACTAACTGCATACACCAAGTATATAACAAGGAACTACATACAACACGTATATAACAAGGAACTACATACACCAAGTAAATAACAAGGAACTACATACACCAAGTATATAACAAGGAACTATATTCAACACGTATATAACAAGGAACTATATTCAACACGTATATAACAAGGAACTACATACAACACGTATATAACAAGGAACTATATACACTAAGTATATAACATGGAACTACATACAACACGTATATAACAAGGAACTACATACACCAAGTAAATAACAAGGAACTACATACACCAAGTATATAACAAGGAACTATATTCAACACGTATATAACAAGGAACTATATTCAACACGTATATAACAAGGAATTACATACAACACGTATATAACAAGGAACTATATTCAACAAGTATATAACAAGGAACTACATACAACAAGCATATAACAAGGAACTACATACAACACGTATATAACAAAGAACTACATATAACAAGTATATAACAAGGAACTACATACAACACGTATATAACAAATAACTACATATAACAAGCATATAACAAGGAAGTACATACAACACGTATATAATAAGGAACTACATACAACACGTATATAACAAGGAACTACATACAACAAGTATATAACAAGGAACTACATACAACACGTATATATCAAGGAACTACATATAACATTATATAACAAGGAACTATATTCAACACGTATAGAACAAGGTACTACATACAACACGTGTATAACAAGGAACTACATACAACACGTATATAACAAGGAACTATATTCAACACGTATATAACAATGATATATATTCAACACGTATATAACAAGGAACTACATACAACACTAATATAACAAGGAACTACATACAACAAGTATATAACAAGGAACTACATACAACAAGTATATAACAAGGAACTACATACAACACGTATATAACAAGGAACTACATACAACACTAATATAACAAGGAACTACATACACCAAATAAATAACAAGGAAATACATACACCAAGTATATAACAAGGAACTATATTCAACACGTATATAACAAGGAACTATATTCAACACGTATATAACAAGGAACTACATACAACAAGTGTATAACAAGGAACTACATACAACAAGTATATAACATGGAACTACATATAATAAGTATATAACAAAGAACTACTTATAACAAGCATATAACAAGGAACTACATACAACACGTATATAACAAAGAACTACATATAACAAGTATATAACAAGTAACTACATACAACACGTATATAATAAAGAACTACATATAACAAGCATATAACAAGGAAGTACATACAACACATATATAACAAGGAACTACATACAACAAGTATATAACAAGGAACTACATACAACACGTATATATCAAGGAACTACATATAACATTATATAACAAGGAACTATATTCAACACGTATATAGCAAGGAACTACATAAAACATGTATATAACAAGGAACTACATACACCAGGTATATAACAAGGGACTACATTCAACACGTATATAACAAGGTACTACATACAACACGTATATAATAAGGAACTAATTACAACACGTATATAACAAGGAACTACATACAACACGTATTTAACAAGGAACTACATACAACAAGTATGTAACAAGGAACTACATACAACACGTATATAACAAGGAACTACATGCACCAAGTATATAACAAGGAACTATATTCAACACATATATGACAAGGAACTACATACAACACGTATATATCAAGTAACTACATACAACACGTATATAACAAGGAACTACATACAACAAGTATATAACAAGGAAATGCATACAACACGTATATAACAAGGAACTACATACAACAAGTATATAACAAGGAACTACATACAACACGTATATAACAAGGAACTACATACAACAAATATATAACAAGGAACTACATACAACAAGTATATAACAAGGAACTACATACACCAAGTAAATAACAAGGAACTACATACACCAAGTATATAACAAGGAACTATATTCAACACGTATATAACAAGGAACTATATTTAACACGTATATAACAAGGAACTACATACAACACGTATATAACAAGGAACTACATACACCTAGTATATAACAAGGAACTACATACACCAAGTATATAACAAGGAACTACATATACCAAGTATATAACAAGGAACTATATTCAACACGTATATAACAAGGAACTATATTCAACACGTATATAACAAGGAACTATATTCAACACGTATATAACAAGGAACTACATACAACACGCATATAACAACGGACCGTATTGAACACGTATATAACAAAGAACTACATACAACAAGTATATAACAAGGAACTACATACAACAAGTATATAACAAGGAACTGCATACAACAAGTGTATAACAAGGAAGTGCATACAACACGTATATAATAAGGAACTACATACAACACGTATATAACAAGGAACTACATACAACAAGGATATAACAAGGAACTACATACAACACGTATATATCAAGGAACTACATATAACATTATATAACAAGGAACTATATTCAGCACGTATAGAACAATGTACTACATACAACACGTGTATAACAAGGAACTACATACAACACGTATATAACAAGGAACTATATTCAACACGTATATAGCAATGATATATATTCAACACGTATATAACAAGGAACTACATACAACAAGTATATAACAAGGAACTACATACAACAAGTATATAACAAGGAACTACATACAACACGTATATAACAAGGAACTACATACAACACGTATATAACAAGGAACTACATACAACACGTATATAACAAGGAACTACATATAACAAGTATATAACAAGGAGCTACATACACCAAATATATAACAAGGAACTACATACAACACGTATATAACAAGGAACTACATACAACAAGTATATAACAAGGAACTACATACAACAAGTATATAAGAAGGAACTACATATAACACGTATATAAAAATAAACTACATAAAACGCTAATTTCGAAAGGAACTACATGCAACGCGAATATAAAAAGGAACTACATACAACACGTAAATAAAAAGGAACTATATGCAACACGTTTATAACAAGGGACTGCATACAACAGTAATATAAATAGGAACTACATACAACACGTATATTTAAAAGAACTACATACAACACGTATATAACAAGGAAGTACATACAACACGTATATAACAAATGACTGCATACAACACTAATATAAATGGAACTACATACAACTCTTATTTAATACAACACGCATATAAAAAGGAACTCCATACAAGACGTACACAACTTTAACACAATCCTTCTTCGTAACACATATTTTCACATTTACCTGTGTTAATTCGGACTGGCAAATTTCTCACTCTAAACGTTGTGATTATATAACAAAAATCGCTGTCTCCAAACATTTCTAGATATCTTTGAAAATAAATTATATCTTCTGTGACTACAGAAACGCAGTCTTTCCATTCACTTAATCTCATCCTGCAGATTTTGCCTAAAAATACATTTTTATCTCTGACACAACAATCTAAGATTTGTGTATTTTAATCATGTTCGCACTGAGTACACCAAAACATTGCCAAATCTAAATGTAAATATTAGGATTTTCTAAACAATTTTATCCCATAAATCACATTCCCTCCCTCCCCACCCATCTTAGTTTTGAATTGTAGCATTGTTTATGATCTGTCTTCTGGCATATGTAGAATTCTAAGCTTACATTTCAAAATATGTTTATATCTAATACTCTGCGTGTTAATTCTTCCTAAAAACAATTATACGAATGCATTTGGAATAGATGTATCAAGAATATATATTACAAAATGATAAATTAACCTTTTCAATACGATTGGCATCATAAACCCTCTTAGGTTAGCCCCATAGTCAAGAACGGGAGTTATATTCAAATCAGACAGACTATGCATTCCAGGTAATGTGCCAAATTTTGAATGACGTTGCTTTAAAATATGCATAGTTTTAAGTTCCTGAAAAGATAGACCTATCTGGCACATATACCATTAGTTGGGGGGGGGGGGTATAAAAGAGAAAATGCTTCATCGTTAAATATGTTTTAATCTTTACCACGCTTGAGCAATTATGAATGCAGTCTGTTGAGAACATTTTGCAACGATTGGCATTGTCGGCAAAAAAACTGCTAAATCTCCTGCATCCAGCAGCAAAAATAGTTTTAAGGTTAATAATATTATTAATAATAACTGGTGTGAAATAAAGTAGCTTTTGTTAAGCTAACATAAGCATCCTGTACTATGTTTATTGTTTTGCCTAGATCTTTTGTTAGATGTGTTTAGAAATAAGAGTAAAGAATCTTGCCCAAAGAAACAGCACAGTTGTCGACCTGCCCCGGCATTGTAATCGAACTCGGTGATCCTGCGTGGAAGTCCGTCGCATTACCCACTGAAGCACGGCGGACGGTATACATAACTGTTAGAATCCACAGCAGTTGCAAGTTGTCCTAACTTCCATCACATCAATTGCGTAGAGTGCCAATACAATTGTATGTTTCTTCATACTGTAAGACTCTTTGGAATATTATACAATGGAATGAGCTGTCAGTGCTTTACTATTGTTAAAACATCAACAACAGAAAACAACAACAACAACAACAACACACACACACACACACACAGAGAGAGAGAGACATAATTTCAATGTGGTGGTGGAGAGGGCTAAACTTGACGATCTTATTCATTTTTGTATATAGGCTACAACAATTTTGCAGCACGTACAAACGCCGCCCGCACCCCACCCCACCCCGCCCTCCCGTAATGACGTCCCCGTCTGTAACTGTTCAATTTGCACAACTGTTCTTGAAAGTAAGATCATGGTTATCTTTCTCATAAAAATATCTTTCGGCTCAAAACTTAGAGTAATTTATTCATTACAAAGTTTAAGACATTTATTTATTCCAGAAATCTTCATTCAAAGTAAGATCAAAGCTATTTATTCACAATATATTACCTTCCTTATTTAAAAGCACTCCATTTGCATACGTTGGTGGTAAGGAATGTAATTAAACATCAAATCATAATATTGTAAAAATACTTGTATAATGTAAGTCGCTTTCCTATCTTTATGAAATAGTCATTATTATTATTATTATTATTATTATTATTATTATTATTATTATTATTATTATTATTATTATTATTATTATTATTATTATTTATACGCGACTATTCCAATATATTCAATGTTAAGGAAATGTTAGTAGCTGCTTAATAAAACCAGAAATAATTTTAAAAAATTACAATTATTGTGTAGCTTGTACAATTTGCATCCGTTGGATATTTAGAACAAAATCACTACAGCATATAACTTTTTTATATTTCAAATTAATTCAAATTAAAAGTATGTTTCATATTAAATAAAACGTAAACTGTCATCAAACAACTGCAATATTTAATGCATCCAAGTATTGGATTATCGTTGCTCTCTTAGTTGTTAGATTGCTTGCTTGTTTGATTCCTCACAGACATTATTAATCAACTGATCGTTTGATTTTGGATATTTGTCTTTGGCTCAATCAATCTTTGGCTGTCAGTCACAACACTACGGGACACTACTCTTTTGGAGGAATAACAAAACGTATTTGTTATCTCCCTTGCATCACGCGTCTTGTTTACTTCTCTTGTGAATCTCGTCTGATCTATTTCGTTTTTGTTTCCTTTCTTTCATTTTATTTTCTTTCTCTATATAATACCCAAAAGAAGTTGGCAGTGTTATACCGTTTTCACCATTCGTTCGTTCAAGTTCATTTGTTTCCTATGTTATCGATATTTTGGATCCTGTTTTACCTACACATGAAATTTTGTATTAAAAATGACAAAGAAATTCAGTTATACTATAACAAAAACATTGTGACCAACTTTTTTATGTTTGAGTGACTTTTTAATGCTTCTTCCTATGTATCTCAACAAAAGCAACTCAGCCAAGGCCTAAATGTCAATGTGTCGAAAATATTCACGCTTCATTGACTGGCCCATCCGTTCGCTGCACTCTCTGTATAACTGATCCTTTGACAGAGAATGGGATCGTGCCAGTACAATGTTCGGATGTGTCGTCTTAGTTTGATATTAGTCTTTCGTGTGTACGTGTGTAATGGGGGGCAGGGTCCAGTTTTTATGTACAAATTTAATGTCGCATGCACCTGCCTAATATAAAAATTCATTAAAAATATAATACGCGAGTGAGGTCAAAAAGGTACATATTTCTGGATAGGTATTATGTAGTGCAACATAATCATATCACACACAGGACCTGACAAGTCTACTGAAGTTCTTAGAATAAAATATTTATGTACCCCAACCCCTGTTTTATACATGCATTTTTCACATCCGAAGGCCATTTTTGACAGTATGTGGTGCTCACAGTGCAAACGCAAGGCCTTTTCCTAGATGAAAATTTTGAAAAACATTGTCTACTAAAAAGCTTGATGCAATTCATAATAGTTGTCATCCATGCCGTTTTTGAGATATTCTACTTGCCTTGAACCCACGTGTCTACTGCTATGGGAGGCTAGCTCTTCTTCCTAGCCGACTATTGGTATTTCACAATCAACATACTGCAGAGTAACTATGGAAAGTGTACATGTCTGAAATCAATTTCAAGAACAACACAAGCCTGAAACACCTAGTTCACAAATTTATCCATATCTTTAATTATTACACAATAGTAGCTCAAAAACTCACACTATACCCTTAAGTTAAGAAATTTACGAAACTGGACCCTGCCACCAATGGTCTATAGTAAGTACGTCGCTGAGAGCATGCACCGAAACAAAGAAACTGATGATAATTTTGTGGTAAGTGTATCGTTAGGAAAGAGGAAGATAAATAGAACAAGAATAATCAGTGAAGATTATCAGAAACGATGCTGGAGTTTATCTGTATGCGTTCTAGTGTACGTCCTTGCAACACTGGACCGTTGACCTAGTGTTTAAAGCGTCCGCCACAGATGCGGAATGTCCGGGTTCTAACCCCGGTTGAGTCATACCAAAATCTTTTTTAAAATGGTGTTAATAGCTGCCTCGCTTAGCGCCCAGCATTAAAGTCTCACTGGATAGTTTCGCAATTTGACACCTGCCTAATATTCAAGGTAGAAGGCATGAGCTTAATTATCACAATCCTAGCATTTTTCAGTTCACACATAAGCTAAATCTGTAATGTGGTTTAGATTTACTTTGAGTTAGTCTTGGAAACTGGTCGACTTGTTGTTCACTGCCTGTCACAGTTAGACTAGCACTGGAGATAAAATGCGTAACTTGGGCTTCAAATGAGCCGCGGACTTGGCTTGCGTATTTACATGTGTCTGCTACAGAGGTAAATATCTAAAAATATAGATGGTTTAGGGGTGATGAAAAGTATGCTAATTTGTTACAGTACTAGTGAACTTTATTCATGTATAAGGCACATACTGATTCTTTTAGCTGTCTTGTCACAGGAAAATATTCAAAAGTTCTGTAATAAATTGAATGAAAAAAAAGGGATTGGGGGCAGTGATTCTGTATGAAAGCCACTAGTTGCATAAAGAATTTACTTTAATACCTCAGTCAGAATCTTACAAGCATCATTTCAACAAAAATCATTAGTAAATTTTTATTTGTCTTTAATGAAATATTATTATCATTTTTCTGCTAAAGGTCATTGTCGGACAAAACTTTGCCCAAAAAAAATGTCTAGTGAGACCTAAGAGTCCTAGTGTTAGGACTGGTCTGCCTGGTGACAGGATAATGTGACTGGGTGGGACATCATGCTACATGTCTGCAGAATGATGCCCCAGTGCTAGACATCACAATAAACTGTCACACTGCAGACAACGTAGCTATATGACTGACATATCGTTTAAAGCTACGTAAACAAATAACATCCGAATCACTCACTCACTGACACACTCGTCGCAGAGAGAGGGAGAGGGGGGAGGCGAAGGTAGGAAGGGAGGCGTCTCATTGGCGCTTATCCCAAACCAGGCCATAACCTTGTGTTGTATTTAGTATTTGCCAAAATTGCTCATCCATTTCATCTTTGTTATTAGCAGTCCAAAGATTCTTTCAATTCCAATCAATGGAAACTGGTGTAAAAAATCTTGAATAAAAGCCACTAGCTATATGTTAGCTGTCCTCATAATCCACGTGTGTATTGTATACTACAATAGCGGTCATGCCGGCTGTTTTCCCGTCTCACCTTGAAGCAATTAATCTATTTTAAATAGGATCCCCATCAATTGGACACTAAGGCTAATTAATAATGTTCATTTCTTTCTCAACACTTTTATGTTGCTGCAGATGTCAGCTATTTTTACGAGCCATGAAGGCTATATAAGAGTAATTAGCACAAATATTTAGTGTAAGTGATTCACCTGATAGCAGCAATCTGCAGACATCGACTTTTATTCAGTTGAATGATAGAAGAGTTTTCATACAACAAAAGCAAAAACCAATAAAACCTCCGTTATGCGGCCTCTGTCCACCAAACCATCTGCTTGCCAAAGCATCCGTGGCGATTAAAGCTGGATGATTTGGACAAGAATGCAGCCTCAAGCAACCCTTACGTTCTTCTACCGATCTTCCATATATATATATATATATATATATATATATATATATATATATATATATATATATATATATATATATATATATATATATATATGATATTGTTTAAGAGGGGAGTAATATCCAATATTTAACTAAAAAATAATCCGGCCTCACTAAAAGCAATCCGGCCTCACCATGTTTCATACATTAAATGTAATCACGTCTATACAGTCATGTGCAGCACGTAATGATTTTGTTATGGCAACGGAAATTGATTATGTCTCATCGCTTTCTATGGCAATAAAAATATTTTTCAGAATCCGCAACAAGTTGAAATAAACTTGTTGAAACATAATACATTTAAAGGTTTAATTCCTGTTGAATACTGCAATGTAAAGGTTTGCAAACACAACGGTGTTTGTGTTTTATTTGTTGATCGAGTCTACGTTTGTATTTGCCCTTGGAAAATACTCATTAAATGTTGAAAGCGCTCAGGCTAGTTAGATATTAGTTTTGCACTGCTCGATGTCACTTAAAAGGGCTGTTATTTTCCATGTGACTTGTATGTGTGTGTGTGTGTGTGTGTGTGTGTGTATGTGTGTGTGTGTGTGTGTGTGTGTACTCTTTCCCTAGTTTACCGATTTTGTTCGTGGTGTCTAACGTTTTGTGTTTCGTCTATTTGTAGCCTTTTCTTTTTCTTTTTCAGCCGATTAAGGAGCTAGTATTCATTTAATTACAAGGGTTGAGGGTTTTCGAAAAGAGTCATTAAGAGACCAATTAAATCAACCAAGCGTTCTTTTTGCACTCCATGTCTTTATAATGACCAGCTTCCATATTCAAATCTATTTGTACGTAAGTCACTAATGTTGCTGAATAAAGATGCGGATAGCCGTGATTTTTATGAAAGAATGGACTGTTTTTATGAAGAAACATTGAATACGTTTTCAATGACTGTTCACTTTACCATCAAATAGTTGAAAAGTATTTTCCAAAAACAGGAAAATTAACTAGTGCGTCAATTCTAGCGGTAACATTGAGCGATATCGAATTTGTTTCGATTTAATGAAGCATATCAGATGAGGGTAATAACTGAAGTACTGCTATCATGGTACCATTCAAAACTTGTGAATTTATTCCAAAAAAAAATGTGTATAAGAAAGATTTCAATTTGAACCGCTTTACTGATTTATCCGAGTTAAATTATTTTCCCCCAATCTAGTATACACTGGGCACGTGCCGAACCAACAGCATGCAAATTTAGCATGTAGATAGACCCTTCCTATTACCGGTCCATTTTCTCCATAATCGAATCAAATTACCTTAAAGCCCCCTTTAAACTGAGTGATAAGTCTTGCAAAGGTGGCACATAGCTAGAATGGTGTATAGGATGTTGTACGTTATAATTTCAAGCTGTCATTGACAGTGGTTGTACTTCAGACATTAAAAAGAAACATATAACAAAAAATTTAAAACTGCAATATTTTACCAAAAAATACTGAGTATAAGGTATTAGTACCATACCAAAATTAAACTAATTTAAGCGATAAAGGTGTACCCGAAAATTAGGTCTAACATTGACAGTCATGACTATAATGCAAAATTAATGTATTTCTTTTCTTCTTCTTTGGTATATATGAACATTCTACGTCATACAAACTTAATACAGTCCCTATTAGACGGCACATTGATGACTTGGTTGATTACAGACACTTTACTGTGAATTAATAATTTGTATGCAGAGGTATCATTAAAGGGTTGCACATTTTGTTCCATCTCATTTCCCAAACTTGTGTGCCGCACGTGCACTTACACACACAGGTACACGCATATTGCGCGAATTCAAGCTGTTCTATTTTCAGCCCGCGTCTTGTAGACGAAGATCCGGGTATAGAGTTATGTACGTTTTTTGTATTGTCAGCTGGCAGGAACCTGGCAAAAAGCGGATATTCAGGGGACACACATATTAGGGACTGTCAGTATGAGCACATACAAATCCAAGCATATGTTGTTAATTTACCTCTTTAATAGTTTGTGGTAATATATACCATTCTATGTGTGGATATCGCATACAATTATTCAGGACTGAACTTGCTATAGGGGCCCAGGGGGCCCGCCCCTCCCCCCCCCCTTTAAAAAATAAAAAAAAACTATTAATTGATAAAAGATGCGAAGGGGGTTCCGAATGTTTTAATTTTTCTTTTATTTATATTTTTAATATTTTTTTTAGTGTTTTTAAAACATTGCAGTTTTTAATCACTTTTGTTAGATCCCTTTTTCACGGTTCAGATAGCACCAGATTGCACCATTTTGCATCCTTAAAAAAAAAATTCCAGGGGGGGGGGGCTTCCCCTCGGACCCCCCTAGAAGGCTCGGCGCTTCGCGCCTTCGCTTAACCCAATAACAAGTTTGGGCCCCCACCCCCCACCCCTGAAAAACTTAGGTCCGGCCCTGATTATTGTGATATTTGAAACATATTTTGCTTCGTGTCGTATTTTAAGTTTTAATTGAATATATTGTTTCAAAGTGAGTCAGCTCGATCACTTTTATATAAGCATTATGGGATTGCAGATTACACGCAAGATTGACGTAACCTCTGAAATTAACGAGCTTAAAAACGTGTTAAACTACGCACCTCCAAAACTGAAGATCTGACAATGAATGTCCTCCAGTAAGCATGGGTAATTTTACGTCTTTCAAAACACATATTAACACATTTTTACTAAAAAATTTACTTAGTTTAAAGTACCATCAAGATATCAAGCAAAGTCATGATAATAAACAAAATAATAAAGCCAAATGATTGGAACTATTTTGTTACTCTTAACATACCGACGAGTCCTATGATTGGGTCGGCGTAGGAAAAATTGTATAATAAATCTCCCAAAGCAGAGGCACTTGATTTCAAACGATGGCGCAAGTCGAGTTACATTTACATAATTGGATACACTTTTCGCCATTTCAACTCAAGCTAAACAGTGCTTCCTTCGGCTTAGTCAATAGGAAACTATGTTTCGATTGACATAATGTCCACATGTCCACGATTATGAAAATCTTTGGAGTCATGATTACTTCCGCAGTGTTTTTTTTTTAATGTTTAAATGATATAAAACGTTATACAATATGATGAAGTAATAAAATGCACATAGATAGAATGAAGGAGAGTAGGAGAAAGAATTTCCCCAAGACCAAATTATGAAAATTCAGAAGTCTGTAAGAGTGATGCCGGTAGCTGCTAATGCTATATCCCGATAATCCCTAAATAAGCAAGTAATTTGGTTGCTGTAGGAGGTTCTAAAGTTTAACAGTTCACTGTGTTACGTGCTTAGGCTCGAATAAGCAGCAACATAGAAAGAAGTGAAAATAACAAGCTTGTAAAATTTAACAAACAATTTATTGAGTACAAATATTTTCATGAAAGAAAATATTTAAACTTACGGTTTATGAGTATCAAGTCCAAAAATTAATCCAAAAAGAATTCACAATATAATCCACAAATGGAAATGCACGAGTCCTGATAAATAAATGTCCTAATAGTTCCCGGTTCGAATCTTGACGATGTAATCCAATATGGACGACGACGTCACGTGATGAAGTCAGTTTTAGTTTTATAATAATAATAATCCAAATGAGCACAAGTAATTTCTAGATAAATGACACAATAAATTCCTCTTGATCCCAAACGAATAATTTACACTCAAACAATAACACACACATGTTTGTATTCCAAAGCCCAGACTGACTACTGAACTGTTCTCTCCCAAACAATAATTTAAGTACCTGTTTTCACGTAAACAGGAAAGGGGTCACGACCTTCCAGAATCTCTCAGAACAATCTCACCTTCAAGAAATCACATAACCAGCATGATCTAGAACGATGTCCTTGGAATCAACCAATCATTTTAGAAGCTTGTTTACACTCTGAAGCAAGGTCAGAAAATGAGGTTAACATCAGTTGTTTACTTGCAGAGTGTATAGGTCATCCATTTTTAGAAAATCTCTCCCAACTAACGAATTTTAAACCCAAAATGTCCAATTTGAATCTGACAAGCAAAATTAAATGATTTAAATCAAATATACGTAACAAATGGAACTAAGGACGGTTGCGATAATTATGCGAATGATCATTAGAGTAGTAGATAATAGAATTCGTGGACATTCAAGCTGTCGAGTAATGAAATTTAATCGAATGGCGTAGTTTGTGATGTTTAGAACGAGGATTGATATAAAATAGGATGATTGGCACATTTGAGGTGAAAGTACAGAGTATTCTGGCGGTGTTGCATCCGATGATGGAAACATGGACGCCAGATTGGAGTGACCTGCGTTGGAGGGTCCGATTTTAAATCCGGGTTGGAAATAGCGAGTTATAATCTAGTATTGGAGGGTCCGATTTTAAATCCGGTTTGGAAATAGCGAGGTATAATCGAGTAATTTACAACTGCACCACAGTACTTGACGATTCAATGTTTGAAGGAATTTCTAGAAGCAATGGACGCCTTCGCTCATTCGTTGATGTCTAACTGACGTAATGATTATTTTGGAAATTTGCTGAACGTGAAAAAAATGTAAACAGTTGTGCTAGTAGGTATTACGTCAAAGTTGTTGTTTATAAATGCATCCGTGACATGGCGTATATTGTATTTAATATGATAGAAGGTTAGTGAAAAGTCTTGACGGATTTGAAAATGAACTGACACAATGACGCAGCAACCATCTAATGCACTCTGCATGTTGTGGTAAACTCTGACGACATGCAAAACTGTAATACTGCACAATCTGTCCAAAATGTCTTTCATTTTATTCAAATGAAGTGTATGATGCTTAATAAGGAAGAAATTGCATTTTTGTACTTTGCATTATATTAATGTATTTTAAAAGTTCTTCTCCAAGGACAGAGTGTACATGGTCCAACAAAAGTTGATAATTCTACCCAAGTGTAGTAAGTCTTCGCCGACACATCAGCAAACATTAAAACCCCATGCATGTTTGCAATGCTCATTTTGAAGCGTGAAAAGTTGGTGTGATATTGGGGTGTGATATATAGTCGTGCCAATATGTGTGTGTGTGTGTATATATATATATATATATATATATATATATATATATATATATATATATATATATATATATATATATATATATATATATATATATATATTACGAGAAACATATGCGTTATGGGTATATGTGTAATATACACATCGCCTTTTGTCAGTGATTATTATTCCAACCAAACGGAAAGAACAGTTTTAACAAGAGTTTAATAAAAGTGTGTTTGATCCAATATGGTCGAAGTGTGTTACTCCTTAGCCAACTTTAACGATCTTTTTCACCCAAGAAAATACACTTTATGTAAAGATGAACATTTCAATCCCTAAATCTCTGGAACAAGAAGCTCCTCGATTGAGGATACATCCACAACCCTTTGCAGAAAAAAAAAAATGTTTGTACGTCCAAAACCGAGAATCTGCACATCCAAAAGAATATTCGTCTTTCCTTATGTAGCTATTCCACTGTTTGATGTAGGAGTCTCAAACAATTTGGGGAGGGGCAACACTTGACGGGCTTGTTATCCCCGCCCTCCCCAGATGAGGTCCATGTTTAAGTGAAGCTGACGTGTTTCTTCATTTTGTACTTTTGAAACAGTCTTCTGATTGTTACTAATTATCAGCAACGGCTAACCGCTCCGGTGCCCTAGTGGTTAGGGCGTACACCGCGGAAACGGGAGGTCGTGGTTTCGATCCCCGGCGGAGTCATAACAAAGACTTATAAAATGGGTACAAACAGCTGCCTCGCTTGATGCTCAGCATTAAGAGGTTAGTGTTAAGACTGGTCGGCCTGGTGTCAGGATAATGTGACTGGGTGGGACATCATGCTACATGTCTCCGGCATGATGCCCCAGTTCTAGACATCACTATAAACTGCCTCACTGCATACATCGTAGCGATACGAATGAATTTTTTTTTAAAGCTACATTAAGAATCCTAAACAAACAAACAAAAATCAGCAACGGCCTTGGAAACGCAGGGCCTGATCTGGGTCGTCATGGTGAGGCCCCTTGGATTTACTCGGGACTCGCTGTGAGCATGGCATTTTGGAACAAAACTTATAGACAGGTTTTATGTGATATTGAACTTGGAATTTTCTTCCATCGCTTTAATATTACTCTCTCTCTCTCTCTCTCTCTCTCTCTCTCTCTCTCTCTCTCTCTCTCTATATATATATATATATATATATATATATATATATATATATATATATATATATATATATATATATATATATATATATATATATATATATATATATATATATATATATATATATATATATTAAAATCATTATTAAAGTGCGTGGTCTGATTCTGCCCCAGGCCGACTCGGCTTATTATACACTTTAAACCTGAGCGTCCTTGTGGGCAGTCCGAATAAGACGTCACTGAAGCAAAAATAGCGCATCGTGATGTCACGTGTAATGGTGACGTCAAGAAGTACACAGAGCTTCACTCTCGTTCCATTACCCGCTTTGTTATTTTTTAATTATTTTTGTATAGCTCTGCGGGACTGAAATGGCGGCCAAATAACAAGGAAAAGCGTTTTTAAAAATTACAATAAAAATAAAACGAATCGCGCATCCGCTCATTGTGAGTTCCTTTGCTTATAATACACCCGTTAACCTGTATCTACGTCAAACATCCAGATCTTTAAAGCATTTGATTTAATGGAACAAATATTATACAGAAAATCCTTAATAACAAGTAAACCTGCATTTGTATGTCAGTATCTTCTCATCTTTCGTGTACATATGATACACATCCGTCTCAATGTACGTTGAAGCAATAGCACACTCCTTGGGCCACAACGATGAGCCTAACGAGGCATGAGAAATTCATACCCATCACCTTCGCTATAAGTGTGCGCGTGCCTACCTGTTGTCGGGTTTGGTGAGGCCCTACAGCAGGGTTAACGGGTCATTGCACGCTGGAGGAGAGAAAGATAAAATCACCCCCGCAATTTAGAGGCGTTAAGTGAAAAAAGTCTGAAATCATCCTGGCACGCGACTCACACCCTTTACAAAATTTTGTCGAATTCGTACTTTTTCTCCTAAATTACTTAACCATGATTCACATTTGCCATTTCTAAAGGACTTACACAAGACGAAATGAATAGTCATTTTGATAAATTTAATAAGAGAAATGGGTATACATTTACATGATGAATAACTTTATGATGTTGGTTTGAATGAATAAAACGGTGTCCTTCAATTTCGATTATGTATGCTATCTCAGAAAAACACATGTTTGCCATAGTCTATCATATGTCTTGAAAAAAGGGCATTCAGCAATTAATGGTAATAGAGTTGGGGTGATTAATGAAAGCGAAATTAAAGCGATTCCCGGTTACGAAACTAAAAATTGAATCGTATTCAAAGTTCCCGCTCATGATATGAACACGTGATGATGATTAATCTCAGGTTTTTTTGTAGACAATCCAGGTGTGTCAATTCAATTGTTTTTCTGCGACTAATATTTAAATGCCATTAAGTATTACATATGCCTTATTTTGTTTTAGAATCTGGCGATTTTCGCCATTTTTAACCTATATTTTCACTCTCTTAAAGAAAATCAAGCATGAAAATGCTGTCTCCTGCAAGAGATGGGCCTAAGTAATGCTCATGAAATGTGAAACGTTTATAAGACGAGTCAAACTCCAAACTTCACAGACCCAGACATACGGTTGCATATTGCGCCAGTAACTCTGGATCTGTGCAGATTGGAGTAATCGGTACAACAAACAAGAATGACCCTGACCTGCATGTGCATTATGTATTATGTAGATGTAGTTCTGTGCAATTAGCAGTTGGACTCGTATTGTAAGTGAATGTATAGAGAATAAGAACTGTTTGTGGTTATATCTATGTTGTACTCAGAGAGTATGAAATATGTGCTTTATATCTAAGTTATGTGTGTGTGTGTGCGTGTGTGTGTATGTGTGTGTGTGTGTGTGTGTGTGTGTGTGTGTGTGTGTGTGTGTGTGATTTGGATTTGTAACGCAGGTTTAACAATTTTTTATGTCTTTGGTATGATTCGGCCGGGGTTTGAACCCGCGACCTCCAGCATCAGAGCGCAGGGAATATGAATTATGTGGTTACATTTCAGTTGTGCCCAGGGAATATGAAATATGTGGTTAAATTGTTGACTTGAGTACCAGAAAAGCAACAACATATTTTTCACTTGATCAGAGCTCTGGACGGTTAAATACTCAGACCTGTTGTAACAAAAACAAGGGAATGAACTAATGACTCCGATCGTGTGTAAAATTTAGCATTTTAGAGACTCGGTAATGGTTTGGGACTGAAAAGGTGAGAGTAAAGTAAACACGAAACGTTCCCAAAATAATAAATCTAGGTGGTATTGAATTAGTTGGTTTATACATATGTTGTTTGGTTTTTTTTACAATTTAGCTACTGGTAATTGACCAGTAATTTCAGTATCTTAATATTATTTTTGCAAAACGTTCTTAAAGAAGCAATTCTGTTTAAGATGAACAATATAAAATTCCTTCCAACTCAAAAGGTGTCTAGTCCTTGTAAAATTACAGCTTTCTGACTCATGAAGTACCCATTTAACATCAGAAAATCCAAGTAAAACAGTCAGATTTGAAAAGTGACGATATTGTTTTATAGTTCTATATCAATCGTACAGAAAGAATGTGTACATGTTCCAACAACTGCGATTGGTTGAAGCTGATATGTCTATGAAAAAATGGGAGATTGGCGAAAACGCGCATACCAGAAGAAGAAACGTGTTTTATGGAAAATCCACCCGTACATACGGGATTAGTTTGATCAATAAGACGGATAAAAGATACAGAAAATATTGCAAAGGATACAAGGGAGCTAGATGCTATAAAGATCTATGAAAAAGGGTTTGAAGCAAGCTCCTATGAAAAAACGAGAGGCGTCCCAAAACCACTTGTATGTAAACGCGAAATTATTAATAATATATTGAGTTTCATGGTTAGAAATTCGATGTTTGCAGTCAATTTAAATCACAAAAACAGTTGACATTAATGATGGAGGAATGGATTTATATTCATCATAAGTTCTCGTTATTGGAAATTAACGTGGAGAGTGATCGCGTCAGTAGCGTACCAATGATAAATGACACTCGGGGTGGCAATGATGGCCATTTAACTTTATTCAGCTGTTTTAGCGCCCCAAGACCTCTGGCGCCCCGTGAAACCGCCCTATCGCCACCCCCCCACCCCCCCACCCCCGTTAGTGTGCTACTGGACGACGTAAATATATACAATTTTCTATTTCACCTTAAACTGGGTTAATGACTGCAGGGCATTCTAACTACATAATCCGAAACTGTTTCTGGTGTCATTTATATTGCATTCAATCGACTGTTTCTGTTAAACCGCAGTTTATTTTATTTTCCTCAACATCTTTTTGCTATGCATTGTATGGACTGCAGATGCATTCAGCAGTGTATAATACTTCATGAATTTGTTTTGTTCAGCAGTGTATTATACTTCATGAATTTGTTTTGTTCAGCAGTGTATTATACTTCATGAATTTGTTTTAATTTTTACTCATTATTCATTTTCCTGTTTTAGATATCACATCACACAAAAGACCCTTTAAATTTTGTTTAACGTAATCATTCAAGCCAGCTTAGCAACGGTCTCAGAGTGTTTCTCAACAGAATCCAAAACAAATTGGTCAGTGTAAACATTCCATGTAAACTTGCCTTACACTGATAAAAGTGTGTGTGTGTGTGTGTGTGTGTGTGTGTGTGTGTGTGTGTGTGTGTGTGTGTGTGTGTGTGTGTGTGTGTTGCATGTAAAATTAAGCCTTGCTGTCCAGTACAATAATGTTGATAGTAAGTGCAGTATCCTAAAATCATCAACTGAGGGGACGAAATCAAATGTTCTTGGCAACAATTATAAACTTTGAAAACCTAGTAATCTGATGAAGTCGGCAATCACAAATATCTTGAGATACCTACCGTCAATTTCACACACATAAAGCCACAAACTTTAAAATCTAGTTTTCCCGATTCCAGAACTGAAGATAATAATAATAATAATAATAATAATAATAATAATAATAATAATAATAATAATAATAATAATAATAATAATTATTATTATTATTATTATTATTATTATTATTATTTTATTTTATGTTATTTTTATTTTTTTTAATTTAAATAAAAATAATAATAATAATAATAATAATAATAATAATAATAATAATAATAATAATAATAATAATAAACTGAACTTTATTTATTAAACATTTGAAGTATTGTGGGTGGTAAAAAAACAAATCTAAGGCAGCCATGCACGACAAGGAAAACAAACGCTTTATTTTAGTTGCAGCTTTAAATAAAAATTAAATAATAATAATAATAATAATACATATACATATCGGGTTTTGGGTTACTTTCTCTGGTCTTGCCCAAGGATGGTCCCTGTGGGTATGCTTCTCTTGTGACACACTTTGGAAACTGTTGATATCCCAGTCGATAACAATATATGGGTCGTGTGTACACGAGGCGGAACCTGACATACCAGTATAGCCAATACAAACCAAGGACAGTATGAAGAGTCAGACACTCTCCCAGTACAAAACTTGAGGTCAGACATTATACGTTTTGGAGCTAAACTTCGCAAACTTTTAAATAAAGTACTAAGCATCAAACTTTATATATTCTACTTTATATATATATATATATATATATATATATATATATATATATATATATATATATATATATATATATATATATATATATATATATATATATATATATATATATATATATATATATATATTACAGCATTGTGTTGTCACCTGGCATCTTCATGGCCAGGTCTCAGATCTCATTTTTTGTGTGTTCAAATTGTCAACTAGAATATTTGCTTAAATATCATGGAATTGAATGTTTTTGCTTGTAAAGTAGTAGCTTGCTATGATATCATGTACCCATCATGTTCGTCAATAGCATGGTGCAATCAAGAATACCAAAGTCATGCGTTGACAGTCAGTCAATGTAGTTTAATTAAAGTTATGTTTAAATTATAACTTGTGAATGTAGCAATTATATTTTCTAGTATTTTCATCAAGCTTTAGAATATAATTCAATATGATCGATTTTTGTGCCTTTAGTTTTTTTCTGTAATTCAGAAATTGTTTAAATAATGAAAATAAAATAGTTTGGCTTGCGTGCCTTGTACCACTATCAAGATTTTATCGGCGAAGTTAAGGTTGCAGTCATATCAGTTCTCGCAATTTGTTCGATTAACTTAAAACCAGTAAAAGTAGTATTTTCCAACACTGTACAAGTTTATATCATTACTTTTTGCGTAACTGATTATGCTTATATTCACGATAATATCAGATTTTTTTCATATACCACTTCTGTCATTCTATTTAAATGTTATGGTATTCAAATACTGTATCAAGCTGTAGCATTGAGGCTGTTTAAAATATTACGATAAATGTATGAACCGTACCCTAATACCGCGAGTGTGCTGCATTCATAGTTTTGTGTCATTTCTAAAAGCAGGGGTCAGGCCAATGCATTTGTTATTTCATCCTAATCAAAGTGGTTCTTTTAAAAGTATGCTTCGTTTCGCCCTTCATAGTTCACTTCGTGTTTTGGAATAAGAGTCAGAAGTTGCAACCTGTTGAAAATATTTTTCGTTTTTACTTTCTTTTTTGGGGGGATGGGGTGGGTGGGGGGCACCAGATGGATCACTCCACTTATCCCAAAAATAATAAAAGGTGTTTTATATGTATATGTATCCCCCGTTGATATGTTGTTTGTTTCATTTTCCAAAAGAATTTCTCTCAAGAATGTATTTAATTAATTTTTGATGGGGTATTTATTCCCATGTGTTATATTTAGGGTTGATCATCCGAATAGGTTTCTATGACGTTAATAGGTTTCTATGACGTTAATAGGTTTCTATGACGTTAATAGGTTTCTATGACGTTAATAGGTTTCTATGACGTTAATCGGAGTCTCTTCCCTAGTTTACATTGTCGACCTTGGCTAGAAATCGACATTATCCCATGTGTGTTATACTTTCATGCCATTAAGTTGACGGTAAATAGGACTTTCTTGTCCGTCTGTCTGTGGATACATCAATATTCTTATCCATGCTAACACTAATCCGTCACGAGAGAGAGAGAGAGAGAGAGAGAGAGAGAGAGAGAGAGAGAGAGAGAGAGAGAGAGACGCTAAACCGGCACCACTCTGAGCTAACCCCATTCACAACAAATTACGTGTTTTATCTGCTTTAATTTTTGTAGGGTACATTACTATCTATTAAAACAGTTTCATCCCATCGGCGTCAGCAGTACATTTATTATCATATAATATAATATAATGTGAAAGCAATTAACTTCAGTCATTTATTATCACATAAGTTTAGGAGAGAGTATTAACATCTACTCCCACGCCGTTTATGTCTTAGAAAACTGGACTGATTTGTCACGTAATCAAATTACAAGTAATCAAGGATGGAGTCTGACGAAGCCAGGGTGGCCAGGCATTTCGCTGCCATCTCACCTCACTATGCGTGGGTTCGAGTCTCGGATTTGCCCAATGGAGATATGTGAGAAAGATTGCATGTAGTTTCCAGCGGATCGATGGTACTTACCGGGGGTTTTCAGGGTTCTTCTTCCACCAGTTATATTGACCGGCATGTAATGTCTATTATGCGCTGACAAAATGGTGTTAAACCCTATAACTACAGAAAGAACTTAAATTTTGACCGTCTTTAAACGTGATTTTCAGCCTTATTACAGTGACCACAAGCTTAAATTTTGACCGTCTTTAAACGTGATTTTCAGCCTTATTACAGTGACCACAAGCTTAAATTTTTACCGTCTTTAAACGTGATTTTCAGCCTTATTACAGTGACCACAAGCTTAAATTTTGGACATTTATAATATAACAGGGAAAACGAAAGCAATATCTTTTTAAGTGTATGCGTAGTGTTTCTTTGATGCGGTCAAAGAGGCAACTTTCCAGGAATTATCTGGTAGAAAGTTCCAAATAAAAGCTGCTGCTGAAATAAAACGTACGTTTCATTGTCGTGCCTGGTGCTCTTGATTAGTTTTTTTCTTTTGAATTTCCGTTTCCTTTCTTCTTTAGGTCTGATAACTCAGCATTGAAAACCTTGTGTACTGTATGTAAATGATCTACTGCAAACAGAACAATAGTAATGCATTCATAAATTTGCCAATTCCCGAATCTATGAGTCAAGAAGTAATGTCAATTTATATAAAACCGACAGCTACTGAGGTGGAGGTTCGATCGAGACCGGCCTCTTCAGTTGAACAACATGTTATTTATGTTTAATAACATGTTGTTCAACTGAAGAGGCGGTCTCGATCGAACCTCCACCTCAGTAGCTGTCGGTTTTATATAAATTGACAATACTTCTTGACTCATAGATTCGGGAATTGGCAAATTTATGAATGCATTAATATTGTTCTGTTTGCAGTAGATCATTTACATACAGTACACAAGGTTTTCAATGCTGAGTATAGACCTAAAGAAGAAAGGAAACGGAAACAAAAGAAAAAACTATCAAGGCAAAGGCGATATTGGCTTCAGTTTAGATACTGAGCCTGAAGGAAACTTAAGACACTTAAAATTTTGATGAGCAGTACTTGAGACAAATTCTAGAAAATAAAATGACATATGTCGACTCATCAATCCAATTGTTTTCTTTGAAGCCAAACCTCAGAGTGGATGCCCCGACAACTAAGTGTGACCAGAGCATCAAGCAGCCATTACCTTCAGTCCGCCGTCGGCACGGGATCATTCGGTTTACTATAGGGACACAAGTTTTATGGCGGAGTTATGATTGGAAACAATTAATGACCTTATCGAATTCTCCGGCATTCTTTAGGTATTTGTACATTTGCATTAAAAAGCTAATTAATGAGCGTGTGTCGGGCAAAAGGTAGAAACTAAATTGAATATTCATCGATGTACGGCCATTATAATGTGTGAAGTTCACAACCATCTAATGTTAAATTTGACATCCGATTTCTGAGCCGTATTGTCGCTTCTACTTACAGACGAAATATCCACCACAGCAGTCCCATACACTTCTCTCTCTCTCTCTCTCTCTCTCTCTCTCTCTCTCTCTCTCTCTCTCTCTCTCTCTCTCTCTCTCTCTCTCTCTCTCTCTCTCAGCTTCCGCTTCAGCTTTAAGGACATATGGAGGAAAAAAGACATTTGCATATGTGCATGAAAGATCTAAAGTATCTTTTTACAAATTTAATCGATTCTCCCTCGTAACGAGATAATTAAACTTACGTATTATTCGGACAGAAAACACCTGTAAATGAAATAAGGTAGCTAGGTCAAAGTAGTCGATTCGTATCAGTTTATATCGATTTCGCTTGCGGAACTTCAGCTGTGGCCCATGGAAAAAATATTCCTTATCACTTACAATCTGGAACAATTAGCATTTATTTCCATAAATTAATTTTAAAAAAGATTGATTTCCAAAAAGGAGAAAGTCAACAATATAGCGCAGATCTAGATCAAAGTCTATTTAATGAGAATTTAGAAAACATAACATTAATTGCCATCAGACCTTTTGATCTTTATCTGTTGTTACGACATTGTTAGCCCCAACTAAGAGAACAATGCAATGCCAAGATTATTGTATACCATTACGGGAAACTAGTAACGTTTGATGTTTGTATAATACTAACATGTAAAAATGTAGTGGAATACACAGAAACAAATAAAGGGGGTATATACATGCAGTACATTTTAATTACACTAAACGCATGTAATACTTAACTTGAATACTTATAGCTAATGTACTAATGACCCCAAAATATAGTTGGAGGCGGATCAGAATTTCGGTATACACAATCGAGGGTATTACATCGAGGATATTACATCGAGGATATTACATCGAGGGTATTACAGATACATTAAATGTATTTTTCCATGTATACAGCAATACGTTAGATGTAGTTATAATACCTTTGATGGTGCATCATGAAATTCTAAATCCAACACTCACCCCACCCCCGCCCGCCACAAAATATAATTTTGTGGCCACCTCCAATTTAACAAAACTTTAAAGAACAAACTTTTTCCTGGGAATTTAGGCCTATACTGGATATGTTCACATGCCATCGAATACCCTATTAAAGGCTGTAGGAATACACTAGATACACCAACTCAATCTCACCCACCCACCAGAAAAGTGAAAAAAAAATAGAATCGTAAATATCTTAAAAACGGTATATGAACATAGTATTCTTCCACCAGACCAGATACGGCGTAGTAATCTAATATGACGAAATAACACGCTAAATAAGACGTGAACACACTGGATATGGCGTTAAAGTAAAAAAGATGCTAGTTTTAATGCCAGTATATACGGTATATAAATGCATTGATTAAAATGAATACCTTATACGTATAAATTAAAAGCGTCTTCTGAATTCATGAGATACGCAGTCGGTGTGCAGATAATACGAAGTAAGTTACGTTTTTACAATGTATTCAACTTTTTATTTCCCTCTAATGCGAATAAAACGTGCGCCAATGTTTGATCTTACCGAAAACAGCTTCATCTTATATTTGCATTTGTACTTTTATATTGAAAATTATTATTCCTAGACGTTTGTGCAAGTCCAGATTAAAGACATAAATTACATACATTATGCATATATCTTTAACAAAAATCGTATGAGTGATAAAAGATTGAACTTGTTAAAAAATAAAAAAAATATTATGTCAAGCATACTATATTCAAAAGAGGCAAAAATTGTCAAACACTAGTTTAGATCAACTAAAATTAATAATAAAAATACTTGCTTCAGCGCGATGAAATTATGGAAATTAGGATCAGTTCAGATTTTTGGAACCACTCGCATCAAGGTAAAGTTTTCATAATACTGCAATACTCTACGTGTGAGACGTTTGTCGTAAAATAGCGGACAAATTAAATCACAAATTAATTTATCCAAATCTTGATTTTTATTAGGACTCTTGTGTTCAAAATAATTTGTATATGCTTTAGACTTATTATAGCAACTTTTATTTGCATTCATTTAGCACATGTATTACTTAACTATGTAATGAACTGCGTACATATCCCGAATTCAATCCCATAATGTAACAGGGCTGACAACGCAATTAATGAAGGAACTCCTTCCTGTGTATATTTCCGAGGCGAACGAAGTTTTAGCTGAATCTTATACCAAGACGAAAAGGCTTCATTTTTAAATTCATATTAATTGATCTAAGACATAATTTTGCAATAGCTACTTCCGGGTACGTGTCTGCATTTACGATTTATAGGCATGTGTTATTACATGTGTGTGTGTGTGTGTTGTTGTTGTTGTTGTTGTTGTTGTTGTTGTTGTTCATGATTTTTAAAATCTGAAATTTACAATTTGCATTTACAATTTCTATAGCCTGTTTTATTACAATAGACTTTACACTTACGTGAAAACATGAGAGTACGGAACGTTAAGCAGATCGGACTTGAACCAGGACCTCAGAGGCCAGTCTTTCGTATTCATTAAGAGCGTAAAATAACACACACACACACACACACACACACACAGACATATGGACAACGTTCGTTTGGATACCAGGGCCCATCAACTTGGAATGAATTGCCTATTGAAATTAGACACAAAGACACAGTGATCCCTTTCATAAGAGCTCTTAAAACTCATCTTTTTTGACTGCAAGAACAAACTTAAAGACCTAAACATGCTTCCTACCTTAAATATTTTCAGCATTTTTTGTTTTCCTATTTCATGGTGTTTTTATTTTTTAATTTTTAAATTTCCATAGCCATCTTGGTTAGAAAGGTCAGAGAGTGCAAGGTCGAATGTTCTGTAAAACATACAAACACACACACACACGCACGCACGAACGCACGCACACACACAGTACATACATACATACATACATACATACATACATACATACATACATACATACATACATACATACATACATACATACATACATACATACATACATACATACATACATACGCACGGACGCACGCACACACACACACATACATACATGCGCACACACGCACACACACACACACACACACACACACACACACACACACACACACACATACATACATACATACATACATACATACATACATACATACATACATACATACATACATACATACATACATACATACATACATACATACATACATACATACATACACGTAGTAGTAGTAGTAGTAGTAGTAGTAGTAGTAGTAGTAGTAGTGGTAGTGGTAGTAGTAGTAGTAGTAGTAGTAGTAGTAGTAGTAGTAAACAGTATTTGGCTACAGACATAGCAATTGCGTACCCCTTTGAAAGATTAACATATGTTGATACTCAATAATTACATACAATGAATTAATGAATTCGAAGAATCAGACAATTATGTTTGTATTTCTTTAATTTGTATATCAAACCGTGTTTACAGCCAGTAATATCAAATATATTGTTTGTTTCGGAGAAGATGTTTTGTTTTCTAATCGTCAGTTGTTTTTATTTTTAAAAACAGTGTCATCTGAAGTGATACTTATGCGTGCACTTAGGAACAAGTTGTGGAAAAAAGGTTATACCCAATTAGATAGACACAGTTATTCGGTGATATTTTGTAGGGATCGAATGAATCACAAAATTTATGTTTAGCTGTGAATTAAGAAGACGTTCATGTTTCAGGTAAAATAATCGCATGCAAAAGTATATCGAGCAAGCCTCATTGATGAAAACTAAACTGTTTCTCCTCATCATTTTCTTATTTCTGTATAATCATGTCCATTTGTCGTAGAAATAGAAGGAATTTAAGAGTATTAATTTGACCATCCTTGTGGCATTTTTCAGAATATGTGTATGTTTATATTAAAAGCAGTGTTCTAATACTCGCTGGCCATGTGGTTTCCTAAAGCAATGATAAACATCAAAACCAAAAAGTTTCCACTGAATAAGTAGTTTTAAAAATATAACAAGTATCACTAAAGTGCGTAGTTTAACAAATTTCTTATAATTCTGAAAATATGATCACAAAGCATTTTCAGCCGATCTCTGATTGGTTGTTCATGTTATGTCTCTTTGTACTGCAGTAGTCGTTTGTATTGGTTGTTACGGAGAAGAAATGCATTTGTCAGCCCTGGTGATGTAACGCATTTTCGACTGCAAACAATATCATCAAATCTCCCGCCTCTTGAAATGTTTAGATCGGCCGATGTAAATCACGTTCGATTTGCCAATAATCTTGTGTATGTGAACATTTTTCTTTTCTTTCTTGTTTATATGTTTCTTGAATTTTATTTGCTACAAAACTCTAGCTAAGTTACAATAATATCCTTGACAGAATGTTCGTTCCTCCTTACGCTTTTTCAATCTATCGGGTGATGTATGGTATATTTTTTACACCCTAGTGGATATCTAATCGCCTCTCAAGTGAACGACAATAATAATATTTGCCCTGTTGAAGGCAAGTGCATGCCTGACACGAGGCTTTGTCGGTTCTAGTGTGAGGAACTTCAACAAGTTAATGTGCTTGCTCAAGCGCATTTGATCTAAAGTTTTTGCCGACTCTTATTTAGAAGGCATGAACATTAGCACGCACTCACACGCACGCACGCACACACACACACACACACACACACACACACACTTACTTACTTACTTACTTACTTACTTACTTACTTACTTACTTACTTACTTACTTACTTACTTTTATATACATACATAGACATAGCCAAGCTGGATGAGGGTGCATACTGACACTTTGTTTGGTTTTGTAGAATTTTCTGCCGCTTTTCAGCAAATGATAGCTATCATAGCGACTATTATATTTAGATGAGGAAGAGCCCGTAAATTACCACCGACCAACGGAAAGCCACTAGAAAGCTTTCTCACTTACCCACTTTTGTTGAGTAGATACTCGAATTCACGAGGGCAGAAGTGAGATGGGGATTTATATTTTTTTTAATGTTAACTCGTATAATAAGATTTCACATTTTTGATATACACACTTGTAAATTTTGTATTCTTTATTTTTTTTTATAAAAATAATTCACTTAATTATATAGCACATTTTCGTCCTATGTTTTAAGGACTTTTTTATTATTATTTTCTTTACTAATGTGTGGTATAATAAATCGTATTTTCTTGAATATCGTTATGGTCCGTTTTAGAAAGAACCTGTACCTATCCAAACCTAACGTAAACATGCCTAGTATTTGTTCACTTGTACAAAGTGTTTGATGTTGATATTTCTTAATAACACGATAATTTAGTTACAACCATGGTCAAACGCAAAACTAATAGATAAACTAGTGAACTAAACGATATTGTTGATAAGTTCTGACTAGATCGTGTAGTTTGTGAGTCTTTCATATTTTCATAAAATCAAGATAAATGTTATCATACAATAAAAACGCATATCTTTGCGTGTTTCCCATTGCTATTAAGAAGTTGGACATTGTGTGCGAAAGAAACACACACGACTGAATAGACTTTACCTGACTTTTTAATACAAAAGAATCAAACCGAAATCATTGAAAAAACAAAAAAAATTGACAATATGAAATATGACGACATATAGAAATTGTTTTCCTACATGAGAGGATATGTGTGCGAAACGGTGAGGAAACAATCATCACTAGCAGATTGCATATATTTAATGAAACATCAGTCGATAAAATATATATGAATAGCACAATCAATTAATAAATTATATATGGAATTGCAAAGACAGTTAATAAAAGCTTTATGAAATTGCAGTCAGTCAATAATATATATATATATATATATATATATATATATATATATATATATATATATATATATATATATATATATATATATATATATATATATATATATGTAATAGCACCAGCAGTCAATACAATAAATATGAAATTGCAAAATCAGGTAATAAAATCTTTATGACTTGCACAAATCAGCCAATATTATATATATATATATATATATATATATATATATATATATATATATATATATATATATATATATATATATATATATATATATATATATATATATATATATATATATATTTCAGTATTCATTTTTTTATACAAATTTTACCATCTTTTTCCTTTCTCACTTATTCTGCCTATTTTTTCATTATCCGCTTTGATTTCTTATGTATCTCTCTATTTATCCGTCCATCCGTCTGTTCATCAATCAATCAAAAGCAAAAAAAGTTGGAATGCTGTAAAGATGTTCACAGTTTATGACTAGAGTCATCAATTTGGCCATGATTATTTTGTTGTTAAAACCATGCATATCACAGTTATCGTAAGAAAATGTCTAAGCGCGAGTCGACGTATGTAGGAAGATATCCGTTTTGTCATCATTGTATCTGTTCTCGCCTTAGTAGCAAATAATGAAATATAGATAAGTTCCAACCAAATGTTTGAAGTTTCGCTGTGTGGCTATTATCTTCTCAATACAATTTGAGATTGCTGCAATTACCTCCCGTTTCGAAGGAAATATGCGTCTATTTTTTTTTTAGTCGGGATAATTTATATCAGTGAGGTAATTCGTCTCATGGAAAGATATATATTACTAATGAAATAAATTTAAAATCATTAAGTAACTATGTTGCCTTTGTTCTAGATGATGGATTTAAAATAATGACAATTTTTTATGGTCGGGAACGTTGTATTTCTAGACCACAGTTGTGTTTTCATTGCTAATAGGTCGCTACCTTCTAATTATTATTCAACGAGCTTGGAAAATTAAATCTCTTATCCAGTATGATGTATTCTGATCTTATACTTCCCTTTTCATATTGCTTTCTATGTAATTTAGTATTATAGAAGACTGTGTTAATGTTGTTATTGTTGTTGTTGTTGTTGTTGATGATGATGATGATGATGATGATGATGATTATGATGATGTGTCTATTCTTCCTCACTACTGATAACTTTGAAACTTTTGTGTCTGAAGCAAAGTAAGGATGAAAATAACATATCTCTTATTGTAAATGGTCACATTGTGTTCACGTTATGTTTCAATTAGTAAATGTGTATAACTTGGTGGATACAATTGTCTAAATAAACTAGACAAATTCCATTCACTGTTATAAAGAAGTCGAACTGGCGATAAGCATAGATTATGCTATAATTAAATCTAAAGTACTATTGAAAGATAATGCACGGTAATTATTGAGGATACTTTGTATAGTTTTGACCTACTGATGACAGACTGTTAATACAATCTTGATGTACTGTTGATAATAATAAACTATTTCTAAAATATCTAATCAAGAAGAGTGAAATTCGTGGGTAGGTGTATAGTTTCTTTTTCATCTGATTATGTTCTGCAGCCGATATGACGATAAATATGATGTCTATATTCTTTGCACGGATTATTTTGCTGACGATGAAGAGACAGCGTTGGGAGTAGAAAAATAGGCACATCCACTCCTCATATACAGTTAAGGCTCGAAACATTGGACTTGGTTAATGATTGTTCTGTAAGTATAAGTAATTACCTGTTTTGAATTATTATTATTCCCGAGGGGGTGGAGATAGAGTACAGAAATAATTGTATTTTATTCCCGAGGGGGTGGAGATAGAGTACAGAAATAATTGTATTTTAGCAACAGGAGTACTGCGAGAGAGGAATTGTAAATTCAAGAGCAGTGTTAACAATAATGATAGAAATTTTAGTGTCCTTAGTTTATTGTTTATGTTTAAAATTTTCTTCATTTTCTTTCACTTCTTATGGATATTAGGAGAGTACGAAGGGAGAAGATGGAAATGGATGTTGTAGGACTTGGTTTTATAGCTGCTCTTAATTTTTTAAAAATGGAAGATATGTTTCATACTTAATTCCCTTTTTCCAAATTCTAGAGAGAGAGAGAGAGAGAGAGAGAGAGAGGGGGGGGGAACAACGCTTAAGGATTTTAACTGTTTATAATCTCAAATGTGAGATATGAAAGATCATTGAATTAGAGAGATATAATTGATAACATTGCGAATAAATTTGTGATAAATTGGGAGTAATATTCAAGGATATGGGATCAGACTACCCCTATAATCATTTCTTGTACACCTAATTAATTGTTGACACCGTGTCAGTCCGTTCTTACTTTCAATTTCCGGAATATATGAGTTTGAATTAAAATATGTTTTGACAATTTTTATTGGTGGGATCAAATCATGGTCCTGGTAGAGTTTGTCATTGGCGCGTGAGCCTCACGTGCCATGGTCCGCGAAACTGCGGTACTGACTGACCGCTCGAATCCACATCCCCGTCTTCCAATTAACCTTCTGTCGATCTAGTCTGATTTTTAAACAAAAGACACGAGTGAAATCGCAAATAACTATTATAAAGAACTGAAGTCCTGTCAACTGTACAATGACTATTTGAAGACAATTATGCCGTATACATGAAGACGAAATATGTATGCATTCAGTATTGACCTATCTTACACCTGAACATGAATTATAAAAACTCACACTAACTCTCGCATAACTGAATATGTGAGACCCTGATTTTAGGCTGTCCACGTGGTTGCCCATCCAGGTGTATTCTGTTAGCAGTCAGTTCTTTGTTGAATGGCGCTCGTTACATTAACTGGATCACATATTTTGCGTATCAAATCCCTTGTTAAGGATGCAGAGTGAGTGGGTGCTGTGCCCAGCGAAGGAGCGGGGCTATCGGCCTATTGGTGGGAATAAGAAGGAACAATAGACGAAGGCGTATAAATACTGATCTGTAACACCCAGTTCGACTGATTCACCCGGGTACACGGGCCGTGCATCGTCAATACTTTAACTAGCCATCCGGAACTTAGAAGTTGAAAAGGGAAAAACAATTTAGGAAAACTATGTTCATATATTTTATTTATCCGTGAATGCAGTAATATAATTCACATTCCTATCGGATTCGGATAGATTTAAAGAGTAATTAATATATGGTGAAATAATGTCTCGATCATTTTATGTGGATTCACTGATTGTCAAAAGTACGCCTTCCACCCCTCGGGTAGACAAGGATTCAACAGAGCATGCTGCTGCTGTTACGTCACATGTAGGGTCAGGGGTGATCTTTGCTAAGACTAGAGTTTCCACACCCACCCACATAACCACGGTACACCCCGTACCCTGCTATCCTAGACACCCAACGGACATGTTGAACTTTTGTTGCCCTTTGTGCATTCACACACCCACACCTCTAACGCCCGAGGCAGGAGCATCAATTCCGGTCGTGCCGTCAGCGGTAAAATGTACTGGAGTGACGGGGATAACGTCGAGTGTGACGGTGTCTGGAGCCATGACGTCGATTGGGTCACCTTATCATAGGCAACATTTTCAGCCCCTCCCAGCCCGTGTTTCACACCCCGAGACACACAGGGGATCACCCGAGGGAATATCAGCCGTTGACCAGAGGAGATCAAGATACTCAAATATAGGTAAGTAAATACCGTTTAATATTTAGAAAATATTTGGTGCAGATTTTTAAATCAAACTTTATTCTTTTAAATAACATTTTATAGATAAATATAATTCCATAATATAAAAGCGTATATTCAAATAATAATCTCTATGGCTTAGACAAATAATAAAAAACGTTGACAAATTGAATATCTTTATTTTCCATTTTTTGTACAAAAAGTTAAAATTCAGACCATATTATTATTATTATTATTATTATTATTATTATTATTATTATTATTATTATTATTATTATTATTATTATTATGCTCTTGTATTTGTTAGTCTTGCTTTCTTATTGATGTTTATTTCCGTTATTTTGGTTGCTTCTTTTTTCTATAATTTGCGATTATTACGATAACAATATAAATACAGAAAGAGTAAGCACAATTTGCAATTCTGACAATAACAGCAATTAAATAATAATAATAATAATAATAATAATAATAATAATAATAATAATAATAATAATAATAATATTATAATAATAATAATAATAATAATAATAATAATAATAATAATAATAATAACATTTACTCACCTATATTTGATTATCTTGATCCCCTCTGGTCAACGGCTGATATTCCCTCGGGTGACCACTGTGTGTCTCAGGGTAATACTACTACTAATAATAATAATAATCAGAATCAGAAGAAGAAGAAGAAGAAGAAGAAGAAGAAGAAGAAGAAGAAGAAGTCATATTCATCGTTAATTGTGTATGTGTAGGATTTCGTGGTTATATGAGTATTAATAATCACCGAGGTATTAAGGATGATTATCAGCCTATGTGCACTACGCGGCAAAAATGACCCGGGATCTTAACAAGATAAGTGGAGTCGAGTCAAAATTACCTTTGAATGGGACCTGTATAAGTGAACAGGTATGCAGAACGGTTGAATTTTATTGTAATCACAATGATTTTCCGACAGAGGCGGCGTAGATTTTCTTCGCTTGAGTGAAATCTATTTAAGGGGATAAAGTAATTTTATCTGTGTAAGTACTCCACATGAGCTATCAATCAAATTGCTGAACATGGTAGGCAAGACGAGGAGATGGAGGCATGAATCTTAGGTCTATCAGGGGCTACAAACAAGTTTTTAACATTTATAAATAAATAAATATAAGAAGGGAACAGAGAACATTCATATAAACCATTATTGTTATTTTACAAACTCGAAACACATCTGTTACTTGACGACATGTAATTTATTTTATCTCGCTAAACATGTTGCTGTTTTTACTGAAAAGAGTAAAATAAAAATAAGCCACTTTCACATTTATGATATATATGTATTTAACTATGAAATAGAAAGTGGTATTAATTTAATAGATCTTCGTTTTTCGGGGCCGGGGTGGGGTCTTTTGAAATATCGCTTGATTACATTTCCGTGGGAAATTTACTTATCGTACATTTCATTGTCGTTATATTGCCAGTAATGTGACAGAAGTAATGAAAAAAAAAACCCTTGATTTCTCACTTACGATTTAATTTAGATTTAGAAAAGATAAAATAATGCAAACGGGGTTCATGTATTCGCTTTTTTCGAGAGACTTTACTTTATCTTAATATTATATTTACCTTAGCTAAATGTATTTTAAAGTATCGCCTGACACGTGAAGATGAATGAAGTTTTACTATTTATTTTATTTAGTTAATGTTTTTTCTGTGGTATTTTTCTGAATACCCTTTTCTCATTGGTTCAAACGCCTACCCAATATTTTTCTCAGTACTGAGGCTATGCTTTCACGCATAAAACATTCGATGATGTTACATTTAGTAGATTCCCCATAACATATGTGTAACAATGACAGGCGCTGGGTAGAAATTCCAAATAAAATAAGGACATTTTCGCAGGTTTAACACAATGTTATTTCTCGACATACAGAAATTACATAGATTGGTTGTTTTCGTTTTCTAGGGGTAAGCAGTTCGACAGAAGACATTCACAGCAGTAGTAAGAGGATTAGAACTGCATTTACCAGCTCTCAGCTGCTGGAACTGGAGAGAGAGTTCAACTCCAATATGTACCTTTCGAGACTCAGACGAATCGAGATCGCCACATATCTGAATTTATCCGAAAAACAGGTCAAAATTTGGTTT
>JARLTB010000155.1:12640000-12680000 GCA_030141615.1 Unio pictorum | reverse complement strand
ATGAAACCGAGATTTCTTCTGGCCATTTTTTAAATTATGAAGCATAAAACTTCAGATGTACTTTTTGTATCGGGGTGGTGATGGTGGGATTGCATCGTACGTTGAATTTGGACCAAACGGTTTCAAATACGCTGTATAATACATTCCAACATTGCTACATTTGGTTGTTGTTGTTTTATGGTTTAACGCCATTTTCAGCACAATATAGGCTATTTATGGCGGTCATAATATAAATGGTGGACGAAGAACCCTGGAAAATCCCAGAAAGAACCACCGAAACACGAGAAGCTACTGGAAAGTATTCTCAGATGCCCACATTGTCCGAATCCGAGAATCGAACACACGCATACAGAGGTGAGGCTTGATTTGGTAATGCATATCAAATGAGAGACCATCTATCTAATTTTGGTCATACGTACGTACAAATTACAATTAGGAACCACTTGGGTAAGAGAGTGTACCTTTAGTAGTAGGTATAGATCGACTGATATCTACATACAGTAGATAACTACAACATATGTTTCACAGTTACTTTTATATTTTTTTCTGATATTTCCGGTCGCAGAGGAGACCAGCCGAAAAGCAGCAGTGATGACAGTGTGCTAACACGAAGTTCTCATAGGAATTCATCAACCAGTGAACTAAAAGTTAGCCAATTCCAAAAATGATTTCTAATATATATTGAGTGTTTGGTAAAATATAGACATTTTTTAATGGAACTAAACAGGTTTTTTGTATTATCGAATTTACTGAAAACTTTCCGCCTAACAGATATAATGCATCGATAGAAGAGGGATTCGATTCATTCTAAATAATCGAATTTCAGTCGTTGAATGTCTCCAGAAAACGTAAATGTTATGGTCAAATCGTCCTCCACTGAATCTAATGTTGTACAGTTTGTTTTCCATCACGACCGGTAATTTCGAATTCAATGTTGTAAAAAAAAGTGTCGGAAAACAATTTATCGGTTTATATGCAGTTTAAGAGATGGTAAACGCAGAGAAGTTAATACTAGATTCTTAATTAAAATACTGTATTGTACTAACTTCTAAAAAAAATTTGATTCTCTTTTTCCTCGCCTGACCTTTGAACCATTGTATAAGACAAGGCTGTTATCCGGTTTTTATTTTGGCATCGAATAATTACTACAGATCATAGAGCTGGTTCTTTCTCCGGACCCAAGAATTAAAAATACCCTCCAGGTGGAATGTCTTTAAACTAGCAAGTTTATTAAATAAATTGAAAGCAATACGGGTTAACATAGCTGAAGAAATGCGTCTTTTGGTTACATAATTAATGTAAATATTCCTTTGATGGAAGTATTTACGGAATGAATTATGTCCTTGAGGTAATAATTATTACATTAAAAAATCACCACTTGTTTTGTGAGATGAATGGGGCATCTGAACCGGTGTGTCTGTGTGTGTGTGTGTGTGTGTGTGTTCGCGCTCGCGTTGGGATAATGGGATGTTATATTTATTGCCTAAAATACTTTACACTGATTTTCCTTACGTAGTGAAGCAAGATTAAGTTGTGTGAGCAGTCTAAAATTGCTACCACTTTTCACTGCATACTATTACCACAATATCATCTATCACTTCTTTTCAAAGTAGCCAATCAGAATTGAGTCAGCGCGTGCATTTAAACATGTTAGTACAATGTTAGGTTGTTACGGAGCCCCTTAAGTGACATGGACGAAATACTATTTCGAAATAACGAAATACTATTTCGAAATAACGAAATAAAAATATATTCATCATGTCACTTAAGGGGCTCCGTACAATAGTGCTTAGTTCTGTTTTCATGATCAAATGCAAGATTTGATTTCAGTAAGTTTCAAAAAGGTTCTTCTTCAAATGAACATTTATAAAATTGCGTCTTTTAAAAATGGGTATTTTTTTAAAAAAAATAACGTTATTCTATTTTTGCTTGTTTTGAAGCTGTGAGTTTTTCAAAATCATTGTATCAATGCGTTTTTTTAATTTATGAGTTGTTCAAATTCATTCAACTACTTGGTGCTTTTATTCTGTGATTTGTTCAAAATCAATTTATTATTATGCGCTTTTGTGCTATGAGTTGTTCGAAATCATTCATTACGTGATATAACGGATGAAATGTAACAAGCTGCAGATGAATGATGATACAACCGAGGCCATTCTGATCACAACACAAAGACTTTCTCATCCACATCCTTTATCTAAAACAATATATATCAGCAACACCAACATTCAATTCGCACAGTAAGTACGAAACTTAGGTATTACTCTGGACAGTACTCTCACATTGCACCAACATGTCATGAACATATGCAAGACTGCATATCTTGAGCTGAGACGCATCAGTTCCATTTGCAAATATCTTTCAGTTGATGCCATTAAAACAATTGTGTGTTCATTAGTACTTTCAAGACTGGACATTCAGTCTGGTTTGTCTCAATATCTACTCCAGAAACGTGAAAACGTTTAAAACACAGCTGATCTGATCATTTTTAGAGCACACCGTTCTGAGCACACCACGCATGCGTCTAAGAAGATAAATTACTCTTAAAATTAGCTTGGCTTGATTATATTTATAATAACGAAATGTGCACCGGATATTTATATTAGAGCTTAAAGTAAAGACATACGTTGTGATGAAGTAAACATTTATATTAGTTGCAATTATGTACTTATAGAATGGATGATCTCATCTTTGACGTTAACCGATTGCAAAGGGTCACCCATTTATAACGAAGTTATATCTGTAATATGGGAAATATTCATATTCATATTGTTCTATTTCTGAGGGTAACATCATTTGTACAGTCTAAGAGAATAATGGCTTCTGCTTCCCATAATGGTTAACTATTGTTAGATGACAAAGAGGTTAATGGCGTTTCAAAACATCGTCGTCTAATGGACTGCAACCAATTCGAAATCTTGTGTTCATAATTTATGCTGGTCTTTCTCCTAAACGATAGGGACTTTTTCTGGATTCATATTTATGTGCGATTTAAAAGAGTACAACGAAGGGTTGTTCTGAATTTCCAAAGAGAGAAGATTCCATTCTGCAACAGATTTGGGAAAAAGTGAACAAGAGGTTCACATGACGAGGTAGAATTTGTTTATAACATCTATGATAGTTATAACACAGTGTCGCTTACAACATTGACGCTTTTAAATGTTTATGCCATTTAAAAAAAATCTAATTACCTCACCAGTTTTTATGTACTTTTGAGAGGTGAAGGTGAAGTTGTTTGAATTTAAAATATGCACAGTGGAGATAACGTCGGCATACCTATATGCTACGTTAACGTAATGTGGCTGAACTTGTTTTGGATATTGTACTTTGGGATATTGTACATGATCTAAGCACACTGCCAACTAAAATGACTGCTCCAATGTGCTAACACAAATCAGCCTGAATTAGTCTAAAGTATACTGTCAGTAGCTGCTTTTCAAATAGAATGAACGAACTTTTGTATATATATATATATATATATATATATATATATATATATATATATATATATATATATATATATATATATATATATATATATATATATATATATATATATATATATATCCATGTATGTATATATATCAAAGTGCTCAGGAAAACATTGCAGTAACCTTTGTAAGATCTTCTTATAACCATGAACATATCAGGAAACCGTTCCAAATTCTTTGAAGTAGCATTCTGTATAATACATATTAGAGATGCACAATGCTAATTACATAAGTAGAAAGTTATCAAAGGGTACATAGGAAATTCTGACATGCTCAACGCAAATAATTTATCTCCTCCAATAATTAATATATATATATATATATATATATATATATATATATATATATATATATATATATATATATATATATATATATATCGATTATAATCGATATTGCTATAATATATTTATAATATTTCGCAAATTTTTAAATCATATTTCGTACAGACATCTTGGCAACACAATTTTAGATTAATATTACAAGGTGTAATCTAAAATATTTTATTTTAAGGTGGGGGTAGGTTAAAATACTATAATAACCAAACTTCGCCTCATATTCGTGCTTGGCTTCTGCATATTGACGCGATATCGTACTAATACCTCATCTAATTCTACTCTCACCAGGAATATGTCTGTCTACAGTTTCGGTTCTACATCTGCAGGTTTCAAACATGCACCAGAAGCTAGCCTTGATGCACCGAACTAGTGAACAATATCTAATTTATAGTATATAATATAAACGTTACTTACTTTTTCATTAATCTTTTTTCTTACGTAATAGTCATGAAGGTAAGTTATTATTTTTTCGTTTAATGCTCCATAGCGTGAACATACTAATTAATACTCGTCATTTGGTATGTTTGAGTTGAATAGTGAATAATAAACATTTTATATTGGTGCTATATCTGTTCGTTTTTCTTCAAAAACTCTTCAAATCTTTCCAAGTATCTGTAAACGCGTATGTGTTTCCTCAGATTTGTAGAAGTTTCTCTTTGAAACCACCTAAATGTATATACGATCAAATCATCTTTCAAATTCTTTATCAACTGTTCCAACGATTAACTCACGAATCTAAAGCTTTCCTCAAAATCGTGTATTTAATAGTTATTTCCCCTCCATTTTTTTAAAAAAAAAGCGAAATTATCCACTTTGAAGCTTGTGCTACATAAAATGCATTTCTTATAGTGGTTTTGTTTTGTATAATTGTTACCTATTATTCAAGATCCCGTTGAAATAATTTCCCAAGAAACAGCAAACTGTCATATCCAGACAATTCATCGTGAATGAACAGTAATGTGAACAATTAATTTATGAAATTGAAATTGCAATAGTTATTTGGAAGGTCTCTACAATTTCATGAACTTAATCTCTAACCTTGTAACTCATTATGATTATGTCAGAGATATTGCAAACGTTGATTTAATTCATATGCAATATATCTTCTTCAATTAATCTACCCAAATATTGCATTCTTAGTCGTCAATTCTAATTGTATAGTTTTAGATATGTTATCAAAGCACCCTAAAACACCCGAATGTTACTTGTACCTCTGTGGCCTGTCGGTCTTTTGATTTAAGGTATAAACAAAAGTCAGATGAAATGGGTCTGGCTGCTTTTAAGTGTTTTCAATTTTTTGCTCAGCATGTTCAACCACCGCACATTCAACGCAATATTAAGTTACGAATTGAACATTCAGTTCAATTATTTTTATTTAACAATAATATATTTGTAACGAAATATGTGTTTGTTTGATCCTCTTTCATTTTGTCTCATTTATTAAGTAATTCAAGCACGTTTTACCGGTAAACGTATGTTCAAAACATTTGTGTACTCGGCCCGAAACTAATCAGGATAGATCATTATTTCTAAACAACTTAAATTTACCTAACCTAATCTTGCCCCCAAAACTATAGACACGGCAACACATCATTTCTATTCCTTCTTTTGATCGATATAGCCAGTTTATTGTATGATTCTCCTACAATACCAGATAGATATACTAAATTTCATTTTACAATTTATACATTTCCGGAAATTTGTCAGGACATGTTTTGAGTACATTCTTGAATCAATCTAACTTTATTTGGTTGATCTTTTATGGATTAATTTTGACTTTATTTTAAACGGAATCATTCATATAAAACAAGCATTTGTTATCATCATTTTCAACGTTAACCGATGTTTTATTTTATTTGTTACCCAATGTGATCAAATCTGTGTACGAGCTTCTCGTTGGATGAACTGTGTTCAAATTAAAATCGAATGTTTCAAATGTCTATGTTGTGCTATCAATGAACATGCGGTCAAATTTTTAATGAATTTAAAGTATCAGAGTATTGTTGATAAAATATTACCCAAATATACTCAAGATAGCTTTGTAATAACTTTGTAATAACTTTGTAATAACTTTGTAATAACTGATAAAACAATGTGTATTCAGTTTTATTCGAGTATTTTTAGTAGCAAATAACTTGACCTGTCTATAGAACATGTGTAAGTCTCAATCATTATTAGTGGGAAATGTACTTTCACTGACTCTGTTACAAAATGATTAGTTCTATCAATACAAATTACATTTTAGCCTTATTATCGTCACATTCGACGCTGTCTACATCGTTGCAACATTCTGGTTTTGCGTAAGGTATTTCTGTTTAAACAATCCATGTTATGTTTGCCTTTGGTTAGATATAGTTCAAGTCGTATTTTAATACAACTCATGAACAAGGAAAGTGACGTTTGCTCTCATGCATAGCTTAAAGGTACACGATTACTTGCGTTAGTAAAAGAGGTGCTATGAATAAATTCACAATTGTCAATCTAAATGTTTCATATTTTGCTTTTATTTTGATAGAATAAAGAGGTCTCGAAAGAAATATCAAGTGACAAAGTCAAACCCCATTGCCCAAATTAGCAAAATCTTGTTTTAGTATCCTTTTTCTTTTGGTAAACTTTCAACCTTATTATCCATAAATGTTACACCTTCTAATTAAAGCAATACAGATGTGTCACAATGTTTGTGACTGAATTTGACAAACTTCAATCTGTTTATGCATATCTCATTATTTAGTTGGTGTGTTTTATTTCAATATGACCACATTACAATTCGTAAACAAATGAAATATGAAGTATATGTGTTTCATCATATATCAATGATTTTATTTATATAATTCATTATACTTTTTATTAACTTCTTTAACGTGCAATGTTCTCTCAAGAAATGATTTGTCAGATTTCTCTTGCATTGACCCAAAAAAAGGTTTTCTTTTTTATATCTTAATTTTCCTGTTCAGTTCAGCTTTATATTTATATGCACATTTTCTACATCTCATTCCTCCGTCTTTTCTTTTCTCACATTCAAGTGAAAATTTATGTTCGTTGCATTTTCTGCAAGTTTTGACTTTTAACTCAAAGGTTCGTGTTCATTTTCAGCAACAATTATGTTTGTATCAAGAACTATATTTTATGGATGTGTTTGTCTATGAAACATTTAATTACTATTAAATAACATCGTGACTGAAAGAGAATACTGAATACATATTTGAATAATTTAAAATGAGTTCCCGAACGTAGTGTTTTAGTGAGAAATAGGGACAAGTAATTTCCATTCCTCATCGAAAAGAGATATCAGGCCAAAACACTGCCTTACTGCCGTCGTTAATCCAGGACTTATGAAATACATGTATTTCTAAACATGTCAGAAGTAAGAAAACTAATTAGTCACGTGGTTTAATTTCACAGAAATAAAATAATTACACTAAAGAAAAACTAATCTAACATATTCAGTAACTACAGTTTTTGTACAAAATGCTGCTCAGGAAGGTTTTAATATAAATCCGACTGCAAAATGACAAATTACAATTCTCAAATCTCACGCTTTTTGTAAAGCCTAAATGTATTTCGTAAAAGCCGAAAATGGGATAATAATACACCAGTAAATATTTTCTTATTTATGTCCTGGTAAATTTCATCCTTCCTCTTTACTTGACTATCGTCTACTTAAGAAAGATGTTTTCATGTACGAGTCCAAAAGCATAACTATGCCTCACATGGCATAATATCAAAATCATGCTATTAATATATAAGTCACTATTTGACAAGAATTCACCAATAATATTAGATCTCCTCCGTTGTGACACCAAATGCGTAACATTGTAAAACTAACACATTTATTTGTAACAAACGTGTGAAAAGTTAATACTGTTACGAAAGACTTTTGTGAATAAAGAGAGTAAACCCATCTATAAAACTCTATGGCGTTAAGCTTTTAGATCAATATTTCATTTAGGTGTTGCTTCGTTGCATTTCACAGATGCTAGTAACCCTAACATTTCATAGGCAGTCTTATACAATGCTGAATTTCGAGAAAGGTTCATGAGTAACCTTGATTTTCATCTTGAGGATTTTCTGAATAATATTTTTAATAATGTCGATCCAGGTATTGTAAATCGCCTTAAAGACGTAGAATTAGATAAATATAAATTAAACAAATTGCATGCGTCGCTAATTATTATATGCTATAATAGTAGTTAAAATGGTTACAAATACATTGATAATTGTTGTTTGACAATACGTGTCATTGCAAAGGGTCTCAATTGAAACACTGCCCGGCGGGGGGACAAGGCATTAAAACTTGGTCCGCAGTTTCTCCGCCCTGCAAGATATTGAATCATGAAGACATCGTCGTAACTGATATGCCTAGTCCACTTGCAAAGGCCGTAGTACTTGAATCAAATTTATCAATCCTTGCTTTTTAGACACGCGACTTAGACTGGATGTAAAAGCAAATCAAAATATCTTGTTATGTCAAGCTCAAAGTGTAGCCTTATACACATGTGATTTATGGAAAATGACTTGGCCCAGCGTCCCCACTAATTGCCCTGGCGACTGAGTACAAAGGTTTGATTTCTACCATAGGTGAAGGTTCAGCCAATCTTGTCAAACCAATCCAGTCACTAATCCGGCGACAAAATTACTTGACCATGGGGGTCCCTCAAAGCAGCTGGTTTAAAAAATTTAAAGATTTTATCAGTCATCCACCATCTCAGCATCCCCGGGGCGTTATGCTTTAATTACCATACGCATTAGTCTGTGATCCCTATTGGACAATTACTATTCCATTATTGTCCAAAGTACATATTTACAAAATCATTATCTTATTTGATACGCATTGCCTCCCATACGTTAAAGAGAATTTATCGAGGGACTTAAGCTAAAATAACAGCTTTTGACAGCTAAAGTCGCCATCAGCACGTCAATATAATTTCAATTACGTGGATGGCTACTCGCAGGAAGTTTAAATCTCAATGAAAATGGCCGTTCCTTTAATTCTCCTCCAAAAATGATTACTCTAATGGTACCCACAGCGATCTCGGTGACTGGAAAATAAAACGAATTCCCTAAAACCTGAAATATAAATGAATACATTTGGCAAAAGATACAATCCTGCACATAATTCGAATCTTTTACCTTTTTAAAATAAAAAGAAATCTTTAAGAATTTTCTCTAATGCTGATAGCTGTAGGACATTTGAGATTAGTGGATAAAAGAGTTATTTCAAACTTGAGCTGTGCTTAGCGAAAATGATATAGATATGCACCGTCTCAAATATTCAGACAGTCCGTGTAATGGAGACAATGCACAGCGTCTTTAGAAAATATTTATTATGAAACCCAACTATCTGATAGCATGGAGAGTGTACCGTATGTATTACCTGACACATAATCATGAGAATTCTTTATCGCGGCAGATCGCAGTAATGAAAGTGGATCATTCAAAAATATACATTTAGTAAGCTTTCATGCCTTATCAAAAGATACAAATGCCCACCTCCTGCTATATTATGGTTAAAGAGAAATGTCGTACAAGATACAGAAATTTCTACTCAGATTTATCACATACACCATCACCTTTAATTTACGGCTACACACAATCATCCTTAATATACTGCCATGCATCAACACCCTAAAAATACTGGCATACCTCATAACCCTTAAAATACTGGCATACATCATCACTCTTAAAATACTGCCACACATCATCACCCTTAAAATACTGCCACACATCATCACCCTTAAAATAATGGCATACATCATCACCCAAAAAATACTGGCATACCTCATTACCTTTAATATACTGGCATACATCATTACCCTTAAAAAAACTGCCACACATCATCAATCTTAAAATACTGGCAAACCTCATCACCTTAAAAATACTGGCATACATCATCACCCTTAAAATACTGCCACACATCATCACCCTTAAAATACTGGCATACATCATCACCCTTAAAATACTGGCATACATCATCACCCTTAAAATACGGGCATACCTCATCATCCTTAAAATACTGGCATACCTCATCACCCTTAAAATACTGGCATACATCATCACCCTTAACATACGGGCATACCTCATCATCCTTAAAATACTGGCATACCTCATCACCCTTAAAATACTGGCATACCTCATCACAGTTAAAATACTGGCATACCTCATCACCCTTAAAATACTGGCATACCTCATCACTCTTAAAATACTGGCATACATCATCACCCTTAAAATACTGGCATACATCATCACCTTTAATATACTGGCATACCTCATCACCCTTAAAATACTGGCATACCTCATCACCCTTAAAATACTGGCATACATCATCACCCTTAAAATACTGGCATACATCATCACCTTTAATATACTGGCATACCTCATCACCCTTAAAATACTGGCATACCTCACCACACTTAAAATACTGGCATACATCATTACCCTTAAAATACTGGCATACCTCATCACCCTTAAAATACTGGCATACCTCATCACCCTTAAAATACTGGCATACATCATTACCCTTAAAATACTGGCATGCCTCATCATCCTTAAAATACTGGAATACCTCATTACCTTTAATATACTGGCATACATCATCACCCTTAAAATACTGGCATACCTCATCACCCTTAAAATACTGGCATACCTCATCACCCTTAAAATACTGGTATACCTCATCACACTTAAAATACTGGCATACATCATTACCCTTAAAATACTGGCATGCCTCATCACCCTTGAAATACTGGCATACCTCATCACCCTTAAAATATTGGCATACATCATCACCCTTAAAATACTGGCAGACCTCATCACCCTTAAAATACTGCCATACCACATCACCCTTAAAATACTGGCATACCTCATCGCCTTTAATATACTGGCATACATCATAACCCTTAAAATACTGCCATACCTCATCACCTTTAAAGTACTGGCATACATCATCACCCTTAAAATACTGCCACACATCATCACCCTTAAAATACTGGCATACATCATCACCCTTAAAATACTGGCATACCTCATCACTCTTAATATACTGGCATACATCATCACTCTTATTATACTGCCATACAACATCACCTTTAATTTACTGCCACATACAATCATTCTTAACATACTGCCATGAATCAACACCTTAAAAATACTGGCATACATCACAACCCTTAAAATACTGCCACACATCACCACCCTTAAATTACTGCCAAACATCATCACCCTTAAAATACTGCCACACATCATCACCCTTCAAATACTGGCATACATCATCACCCTTCAAATACTGGCATACCTCATTACCTTTAATATGCTGGCATACATCATTACTCTTAAAATACTGCCACACATCATCACCCGTAAAATACTGGCATACCTCATCACCTTAAAAATACTGGCATACATCATTACCCTTAAAATACTGCCACACATCATCACCCTTAAAATACTGGCATACCTCATCACCTTTAAAATACTGGCATACATCATTACCCTTAAAATACTGCCACACATCATCACCATTAAAATACTGGCATACATCATCACCCTTAAAATACTGGCACACCTCATCACTCTTAAAATACTGGCATACATCATCGCCTTTAATATACTGGCATACATCATAACCCTTAAAATACTGCCATACCTCATCACCTTTAAAATACTGGCATACATCATCACCCTTAAAAAAACTGCCACACATCATCACCATTAAAATACTGGCATACATCATTACCCTTAAAATACTGTCATACCTCATCACTCTTAAAATACTGGCATACATCATAACCCTTAAAATACTGCCATACCTCATCACCTTTAAAATACTGGCATACATCATCACCCTTAAAAAAAACTGCCACACATCATCACCATTAAAATACTGGCATACATCATCACCCTTAAATTACTGTCATACCTCATCACTCTTAAAATACTGGCATACATCATAACCCTTAAAATACTGCCATACCTCATCACCTTTGAAATACTGGCATACCTCATCACCCTTAAAATACTGGCATACCTCATCGCCTTTAATATACTGGCATACATAATAACCCTTAAAATACTGCCATACCTCATCACCTTTAAAATACTGGCATACATCATCACCCTTAAAAAACTGCCACACATCATCACCATTAAAATACTGGCATACATCATCACCCTTAAAATACTGGCATACTTCATCACTCTTATTATACTGCCATACACCATCATCATTAATTTACTGCCACATACAATCATTCTTAATATACTGCCATGAATCAACACCTTAAAAATACTGGCATACATCACAACCCTTAAAATACTGCCACACATCACCACCCTTAAATTACTGCCAAGCATCATCACCCTTAAAATACTGCCACACATCATCACCCTTCAAATACTGGCATACATCATCACCCTTAAAATACTGGCATACCTCATTACCTTTAATATACTGGCATACATCATTACCCTTAAAATACTGCCACACATCATCACCCTTAAAATACTGGCATACCTCATCACCTTAAAAATACTGCCATACATCATTACCCTTAAAATACTGCCACACATCATCACCCTTAAAATACTGGCATACATTATCACCCTTAAAATACTGGCATACCTCATCACCTTTAATATACTGGCATATATCTTCACCCTTAATATACTGGCATACATAATCACCCTTAAAATACTGGCATATCTCATCACCCTTAAAATACTGGCATACCTCATCACCCTTAAAATACTAGCATACCTCATCGCCTTTAATATACTGGCATACATCATAACCCTTAAAATAGTGGCACACATCATCACCTTTAAAATTCTGGCATACCTCATCACCCTTAAAATACTGACATACATTATCACCCTTAAAATACTGCCACACATCATCACCATTAAAATACTGGCATACCTCATCACCTTAAAAATACTGGCATACATCATTACCCTTAAAATACTGCCACACATCATCACCCTTAAAATACTGGCATACATTATCACCCTTAAAATACTGGCATACCTCATCACCTTTAATATACTGGCATACATCATCACCCTTAATATACTGGCATACATAATCACCCTTAAAATACTGGCATACCTCATCACCCTTAAAATAGTGGCACACATCATCACCCTTAAAATACTGGCATACCTCATCACCCTTAAAATACTAGCATACTTCATCGCCTTTAATATACTGGCATACATCATAACCCTTAAAATAGTGGCACACATCATCACCTTTAAAATTCTGGCATACCTCATCACCCTTAAAATACTGGCATACATCATCACCCTTAAAATACTGGCATACATCATCACTCTTAGTATACTGGCATACATCATCACCCTTAAAATACTGGCATACATCATCACTCTTATTATACTGCCATACACCATCACCTTTAATTTACTGCCACATACAATCATTCTTAATATACTGCCATGAATCAACACCTTAAAAATACTGGCATACATCACAACCCTTAAAATACTGCCACACATCATCACCCTTAAAATACTGCCACACATCATCACCCTTAAAATACTGGCATACATCATCACCCTTAAAATACTGGCATACCTCATTACCTTTAATATACTGGCATACATCATTACCCTTAAAATACTGCCACACATCATCACCCTTAAAATACTGGCATACCTTATCACCTTAAAAATACTGGCATACATCATTACCCTTAAAATACTGCCACACATCATCACCCTTAAAATACTGGTATACATCATCACCCTTAAAATACTGTCATACCTCGTCACCTTTAATATACTGGCATACATCATCACCCTTAAAATACTGGCATACTTCATCACCCTTAAAATACTCACATACATCATCACCTTAAAATACTGGCATGCCTCATCACCTTTAATATACTGGCATACCTCATCACCTTTAATATGCTGGCATACCTCATCACACTTAAAATATTGGCATACATCATCACCCTTAAAATACTGGCATACATCATCACCCTTAAAATACTGGCATACCTCATCACCCTTAAAATACATGCATACCTCATCACCTTTAATATACTGGCATACATCATATCCCTTAAAATACTGGCATACCTCATCACCTTTAAAATACTGGCATACATCATCACTCTTATTATACTGCCATACACCATCACCTTTTATTTACTGTCACATACAATCATTCTTAATATACTGCCATGAATCAACACCATAAAAACACTGCCATACATCATAACCCTTAAAATACTGCCACATATCATCACCCTTAAAATACTGCCACACATCATCACCCTTAAAATACTGGCATACATCATCACCCTTAAAATACTGGCATACCTCATCACCTTTAATATACTGGCATACATCATTACACTTAAAATACTGCCACACATCATCACCCTTAAAATACTGGCATACCTTATCACCTTAAAAATAATGGCATACATCATTACCCTTAAAATACTGCCACACATCATCACCCTTAAAATACTGGCATACATCATCACCCTTAAAATACTGGCATACCTCATTACCTTTAATATACTGGCATACATCATCACCTTTAAAATACTGGCATACATCATCACCCTTAAAATACTGGCATACCTCATCACCCTTAAAATACTCACATACATCATCACCTTAAAATACTGGCATGCATCATCACCCTTAAATTACTGGCATACCCCATCACCTTTAATATACTGGCATACCTCATCACACTTAAAATATTGGCATACATCATCACCCTTAAAATACTGGCATACATCATCACCCTTAAAATACTGGCATACCTCATGACCCTTAAAATACATGCATACCTCATCACCTTTAATATACTGGCATACATCATAACCCTTAAAATACTGGCATACCTCATCACCTTTAAAATACTGGCATACATCATCACTCTTATTATACTGCCATTCACCATCACCTTTTATTTACTGTCACATACAATCATTCTTAATATACTGCCATGAATCAACACCATAAAAACACTGCCATACATCATAACCCTTAAAATACTGCCACATATCATCACCCTTAAAATACTGCCACACATCATCACCCTTAAAATACTGGCATACATCATCACCCTTAAAATACTGGCATACCTCATCACCTTTAATATACTGGCATACATCATTACACTTAAAATACTGCCACTCATCATCACCCTTAAAATACTGGCATACCTCATCACCTTAAAAATACTGGCATACATCATTACCGTTAATATACTGGCATACATCATCACCCTTAAAATACTGGCATACATCATCACCCTTAAAATACTGGCATACCTCATCACCTTTAATATACTGGCATACATCATCACCCTTAAAATACTGGCACACATCATCACCCTTAAAATACTGGCATACCTCATCACCTTTAATATACTGGCATACATCATTACACTTAAAATACTGCCACACATCATCACCCTTAAAATACTGGCATACCTTATCACCTTAAAAATACTAGCATACATCATTACCCTTAAAATACTGCCACACATCATCACCCTTAAAATACTGGCATACATCATCACCTTTAATATACTGGCATACATCATCACCCTTAAAATACTGGCATACCTCATCACCTTTAATATACTGGCATACATCATCACCCTTAAAATACTGGCATACATCATCACCCTTAAAATACTGGCATACCTCATCACCTTTAATATACTGGCATGCCTCATCACCCTTAATATACTGGCATACATCATCACCTTAAAATACTGGCAAACCTCATCACCTTTAATATACTGACATGCCTCATCACACTTAAAATACTGGCATGCCTCATCATCCTTAAAATACTGGCATACATCATTACCTTAAAATACTGGCATACCTCATCACCTTTAATATACTGGCATGCCTCATCACACTTAAAATACTGGCATGCCTCATCTTTCTTAAAATACTGGCATACATCATCACCTTTAATATACTGGTATACATCATTACCCTTAAAATACCGGCATACATCATCACCTTTAAAATACTGGCATACATCATCACCTTAAAATACTGGCATGCCTCATCATTCTTAAAATACTGACATACATCATCACCTTTAATATACTGGCATACATCATTACCCTTAAAATACTGGCATACATCATCACCTTTAAAATACTGGCATACATCATCACCTTAAAATACTGGCATGCCTCATCATTCTTAAAATACTGGCATACCTCTTCACCTTTAATATACTGGCATACATCATCACCCTTAAAATACTGGCATACCTCATCACCTTTAATATACTGGCATACATCATCACCCTTAAAATACTGGCATACCTCATCACCTTTAATATACTGGCATACCTCATCACCCTTAAAATACTGGCATACCTCATCACCCTTAAAATACTGGCATACATCATCACCCTTAAAATATTGGCATACATCATCACCCTTAAAATACTGGCATACATCATCACCCTTAAAATACTGGCATACATCATCACCCTTACAATACTGGCATACATCATCACCCTTAAAATACTGGCATATCTCATCACCCTTAAAATACTGGCATGTCTCATCATCATTAAAATACTGGCATACCTCATCACCTTTAATATACTGGCATACATCATCACCCTTAAAATATTGGTATACCTCATCACCCTTAAAATACTGGCATACCTCATCACCCTTAAAATATTAGCATACCTCATCACCCTTAAAATACTGGCATACCTCATCACCCTTAAAATATTGGCATACATAATCACCCTTAAAATACTGGCATACATCATCACCCTTAAAATACTGGCATGCCTCATCATGCTTAAAATACTGGCATACCTCATCACCTTTAATATACTGCCATACATCATCACCCTTAAAATACTGGCATACCTCATCACCCTTAAAATACTGGCATACATCATCACCCTTAAAATATTGGCATACATCATCACCCTTAAAATACTGGCATACCTCATCACCCTTAAAATACTGGCATGTCTCATCATCATTAAAATACTGGCATACCTCATCAACTTTAATATACTGGCATACATCATCACCCTTAAAATACTGGCATACATCATCATCGTAAATAAACTGATAAACGCCATCATCCTTAAGATAATGACATACATTATCTCCCTTAATATATTGCCACACATCATCTCTTTAAACATATTCCATATATAATCACCCTTAATATACTGACATACACCATCATCCTTAATATACTCATACTACATAACCCTTAATAAACTGACATATACCATTAACCTTAATAAACTGATATACACCATCATCCTTAATAAACTGATATACACCATCATCCTTAATAAACGGACATACACCATCATCCTTAATATACTCATACTGCATCATCCTTAATAAACTGACATACACAATCATCATTAATATACTCATAATGGATCATCCTTAAGGTGCTGGGAGTGGTGCCATCATAGAGGTTGTTCATTTTAAACGATCTGAATAACCATATCATGTAAAGAATAAAAACTGAGTACAATGAGTCTACGTGATCTTTATTTAGACATGAAGCAAAAGCCGAGTACTTATTCAACTCTGACTCCATATGCGAGATAGAATTTGGGCTCAAGCTACAAAGTACAGATATTGTCTTGGCCTGAACGCTTCTTTAGAATAATCTTAGGCTTATAGAAGATTGAAGATTTCTTTAACTTTGGTCCCTTTTATTGACTGCTACATTTTGAATTACGTATACACTAGCTTACATAATATATATGTAAGTACACATGTACGTTTTGTCGTGTGAATAGATTTACACTTGTATGTGTTACTGTGTTGTGTGTTATATGCCTAGCTGTAGCGCAAAAATAAATTTGAATGTGAAAATATTCAGTGCAAATTTGAGCATATATAAGGTGGGACAAGTCCCCTCCCTATAATATGATCCCATTCGCGTCAATTGGGCATATTTAATGCATTCATATGTCTATACATGCATTTGTGCGTGCGTGTGTGTGAGTGTGTGTGTGTGTGTGTGTGTGTGTGTGAGAGAGAGAGAGAGAGAGAGAGAGAGAGAGAGAGAGAGAGAGAGAGAGAGAGAGAGAGAGAGAGAGAGAGAGAGAGAGAGAGAGAGAGTATTTTGTACAGTAGCAAGTGTATATGTTTCCAAATTTCGCAAACAATGTTTCGGTTGTTTCCTTTTAGTTTAGAGATTAGCAAGGTCCCCTCCCCATAAAATGACAACGCTCTCTGCCAATACGGTCTAAATAGAGTATATTCGATTCAAAATATAAGGACAATATTTTATGTCACATATAAAGTTGTAACTCAGTCAAATAAATAGGGCATGCAAAGTAAACAATGGGACCCGTCTAGAAATATAGGGCACAGGCAAAGCACGTGACAGGGTAATTGGAACTTGGAAGGGTCTTCCATCAGCGTTGTATTAATAAGGAATCATTTGAAAGCATCCGCCATTTTGAAAAGGCAGGCATTTTTTTTTCTTTCGTATTGTACCTTTTCAAGCATTTTGGATTATGTTTGTTTCATTTGACATAGGAAAGCAAATAATCTCAGGTTACGTTGATTATATGATTTTGTTTACTCATTTATTATTGTTTACTCAGTTACTCAATGCTATAAGAAACGAATCAATAAATGGATACATGTACATAAAACAAGACCATAGTGTCTTGAAATATCTATGAAAAAAATAAACTTCAAAGATTGCACTCATGATGATGATCCCATCGATGCAGTCGTCAGAATGATGATGACGATAATGATAATGATGATGAATGTCAGTGAGTGATGCCTTTGATATCTAAGACATTATTTATTATATATTATATATATGTATATGATGAAGACGTGAAATACACACTTCTAACCAAATGAATTTATATCTTTACATCGTCAAAACACAACTGAATGTCGTGCAAGTTTGTAATAGCATATATGTGTGGATTGTATCTAACGTGGAACATTGAAGCCTGAGGTCGAGGTTTTTTCTCAGAATGATTACAAGATAAGATACTATCTGACTCAGAACTCGGTCGACATGTGTGTTAATCCAGTTCAAATGCTTAAGTTTCGTGCTCAAAAGATTCCGATGATAAACAGTCGGAGCTATTTAACTCAGAACACAGTCGACACATGCATTAATCTGGGTCACCATTGATTAACGACCACGGTTTCCTAATTATGTGGATGGTTTATTAGACGAAAATGGTGTCTGTATTCAACTTAACGTTGTAACATAATATAATGAACATATCAGAGAAAACCATCCATTCTGAGGGTACGGCAGATGAACACATGAATATTATGTCGTGCCGATGCAAGTGTCATAAAAGATGTCTTACCTGCTGGCTGCTCCGATTGTATGATTCGAACCCCCATTTTTCTGGTCTCGAGTCCGGCAGGCTAACGACAAAATAGCTACAGCCTTCAAGAATAATAACCATAGAGCAAGGATGAAAATTAATGGGCAGTGAGTACATTAGATCAACTTTTTCATGACTTTTATTTCTAAACGGGTATTTAAACGTTATATATAATTTACACATGTTGAAAACAAAATATTCCTTATTAAACGCATCGAGGAAAGTTTGTATTTGTGAGTGAATGTTTTCAGAATGATATAGTTTAGTAAGATTATATCTGGATTGCGACTTACATAAAGCTTCCTGTGCCGACATGAGGCAGGACGTATACTGAGCCCTATTTTTGAAAGGACGTAAAGCGATATAGATTTGACACGACACCAAATATGTTTTGCTCCCATTGGAATTTTATTGCTCTTGTTAATATTAAAACTATGTAAATATTTTTTCTTCATTATTTTACAGGAGAGAAAACGTCACCGTCACGGCATCAGACGTTCAATCTTTTCTAGACTACGATTCCCTGACGCAACAAGTAAAATCATATTGATGATGAAATAATTAATGACCAAGTCATTTCTATCTGAACAGTAAATGTTAATTTTACTGTAGCCATCAGCTTTAAAGTTTTTATGATCTGATTGAATTTTTCCGCCACAGAATGTACTGACGCAAGGTTTGTATGTTGACTACAGTGTAAATAAATTATACGCACTTCGTCTAGCAGGCAAGGCTCAGCTACATTTAAGTTGTAAAATCATTTCAACAGCTTCTTTATACGTTTACACAATAGGAATTAACAAATTACAGGACTAAATCGGGACGCTTAATCACAAATTGGAATACTCCCATGATCGACAGAATGTCCAGGTATAGATCCATCGAGGGGATCTGATCATGTTTAATTCAGGACCACAGTGTGGTCGCTTTCCTTTTTTGTATAATCATGCCCCGTCGCAGCAATAAATTGTTCAAACATATTTCTCAGATATAATTTTTTATTTTCGATGACAGAGCTGAAAAGCTGAAAACAGTGTTATTCGCCCCGTATTAGATGTGTGTGTCAAGGGGAGGAGAGTGATTTGTTTTCCAGCTCATTAGCGACGGTCCGAAGCGACCCCCGCCTGTCATCGACGTTCGGAGTCAAGCCGATCAGGAGGACATGATATAAGGGTCGACATTTGTAATGATAGGATGCGTCTGCAAACCGCTCAAATCAATGGCGGTGTTATCATTGGATCTGTTTCGTCCCACCCTCCTGATGTGATAATAGATGTAATTGGAGGTCAGTCTAAGATAGCCAATTGAGACCTTCTGTGACTGTTGTGGGTCTGGTCACATTGGACATCAAGGAGGACGATTTCAATTAGTTTCATCACTTGTCATATCTTAAGTGAAAATCTCATATATCACCTATTTCGGAGGACACCTTATTGCAGTTGTAATGAGGGTAATTACAATACGACAATTAATATCGCATGGTATTTGTCGTCTTGTACTGCTGACCGTATTCAAAGGAAGAGATATTACTGCACAAATGTAAGAGGTTATTTTTAGATATAAAAGAAATCCAGAATTTAAACAAAATTCAATTTGCTTCATTTTCTAACGATATATGATTGGTTTTAGCTGAATTTAATACTTAAATAAGTCTCTAAAGATTAGATAAGATCAACATTTAAATTAATTATATATGTTGAAGATTTATTCAGATATACGGGTCTTAAAGCAAAACTATCAGTTCAATAAAAAGGATGTATCTATTCAATGCAAATGTAAAGGAAGCGGGGTCCAGAAATGAGAAACATGATAGTCGACCTTAAATGTTTGTGGATGTATGTTATGTAGCGAGTTTCCTTGAACGTGAGAAACACGGAATTTATTTAACATTTTGCGTCAAACCAAGTTAAGGAGGACTTTGCAGACAGGTAAATTAATTCGAGATGTTGAAATTCTTTGGAAGACTATTTGTAAAAATGATAAACATTTGTGCACATCTCAAATGAAGTCGTATTATTGTGATTTTTTAAAGACTCATCTATACTCGGTCTATTTGTAATGTCAAATAATTGAATAGTTCAGCGATGCATTTGTTTCTCTTCTCGAGAAAAAAATAAACGTCAGCAAATGTAGGCTTTTGACAATGTTTTGAGAAATTACAAGAAACAATTAATCTATTCTATTTTGAGATATCAGATAATGCATAGTAAGTATATCAATTACACAAACATTTTTTTTTTAAAAAACTGTCTCCTTTAAATTAAATAATGACACGCAACTCCTTTGCACGGTGTAATATAATGTAAATCAACCCTTTACCTACAATTTTTAATGACTGATTAACGTGTACATTGGCTTCCAAGCGCTGATTGCCAGATTGATCTAAATACAAACATAGTGTAATGCTTTCACTCAGGAGGAAAGCCTGGAGACACCATGGTTAACATTCCCCCAAGATTCCCGACTGTTACTGTGTTAATTGTTCTTGCCAACTCGAGTTATATTCATTGTACGTCAGGCAGACACAAAACTACCCTTAAGGATGATAGCTTCGTAGTATTACGTCAAGACAAAGTTCTTTCAGATAATGACACCTTCAGTATCTAGTGTGTATACTTACATCTATATATTCGCTGTATTCATTATGATTAAAGAATACGAGTGTTCGCGTTTGTATGTGCAAATGTGTTTCAGAAAAGGAGATGAACTAAATGTGCAAATGTGTTTTTCCGTTGATTATTTTAGGTTTATGTTTCTTAATGAGAAGTTTTACATATAATATGCCTTTGATATTTGGTTTTTGACTACCGATGGAAAAGACGTGCATGGTTTCAATCATAAGGAGTGATCCTTTACCCTTTTGCCTTCAAAGTATATTACACAGAGAGTAATAAACGTATTTTATTTATCATTAACTCAAGTTCAGTTCAAAATATATATGCAATCCATGTAGGATAGAGTATTTTGAGGTTGTCGACGTCAAACAGCAAATTGGACACATTCCAAATATTCTACTGTTTCTAGTCAATATGGCGATATTTAAAGCGTACCTACAAATACAAATAAATACAACCTTTTGTGTTCTATTCATATATAACAAAATTAAATGTAAGTATATTGATTTAAAAAAAACTTTTATTTAAGAGAATGCATGTGCATTAATTATGCACTGAAGTTATTTATGGGTGTATTAAAAGGTTAGCGTAAGTCTAGGAACGTAATACCGAATATTATTAATACTTGCATCAATGGCTTAAAGTCATGATATGTATCACTTAAAAAGACGTTTACATGATGAATTTTACGATATATGTTTCTATGAGAACTTGAATTTGGTAGAAATTGACCAATGGCAATATTTCATATAATTTTGGTTACGTTATGTTTGTGTTGCAGACAAGGCCTTTGTGTAAAGAAAGGGGTGTATAAATACGCAGATTCAGTATTTGAACATAAACTAATTTCCCGCCAAAACGTGCAAGGCGGCAAAATGGCGAGAAACTAGCAGTTCGTTGTAAGTAAATATATACCGAGAAACAAAATTTATGTTGTGACTTGTTTCTCGTTTCAAACTTTTGTCCCTGACGTGATACAATTGCATTCTGGCAGCGAAACCTTGTCTAGGCTTGCCGGACTCATTAGTCAAGCACTAGATGCAGAACCTTGTATGCACACGAGACGCGCACAACTTCTGCTTTCGATCGCAAAAAGCTCTTTGTAGGATGTGAAAAGAAAACCAACAATTGTGAATAACAAAGAACAATTAATAAGTTGTTTTTCCTTGGGAACGGCAGATGGCTTCGAAACGTGAAACATATTTGGAACTCGAAAGAAGCTAAAGAAAAAGTCTGCAATCTTTCTTGACACATTGTCAAACCGCATTCACGCTTTTGAAATCGCCTTTTAATCAACTTGCGTCATAAAATAATTACTAAAGAACTATTTATGCTTCAAGCAGATCTTTTTCAATTTGCATGTACGAGATATTTTATTTAATATTGAAATTACAATCTGAAAACGGGACTTGGAACCTTTGAATTTAATGTAAGCCACGTGGGCTTCTAAACTCTTTTCGCACATTGGAGCGTGCATGCTACAATCAGGATTAAATAAACTGTATGCCAATTTTATTTTCAAAACATTCAATCTTTTATAATTAAATACAAATAAAAAGTTTTTGACATTGTTGGTCCTGATTATCAATTTCAAAACCTTGTGCAATATGCGTCTAAGGTCCAGGAAGCCAAAGCCGCATACGCCTCCAACCGAGCCTCTATAATACGCCTTTAGAGGAAAATACAGTGCATTTAGGAAAAAACTGTCCCAAGAATGAAGTGCACCTGCGACATCAAATTTTGAGAAAGGAAAAACAAAACAGATGCAACATTTGTGGTAACATCATGTGCAAGATTCAACATATGCCAGGTCATTAAGCAGCCGATTGGAAATGACATGGGGAAAGAGGAGGCCATCTTGATTCATGATGAGGATCGAGTGGGTATGAATAAGTTTCTACATGGTACTTGAAGCAAATTAAGTCGGAGAGCAATTTATTTCAGAATTATCGATGTCCCTCTCATGTAACTTATCAGATGGAGGAAATTGCATGAAAAATAACTCATTATTAATTATTCATACTCATTCTGGATAAGAGGAGATTGTTCAGCTGGGAAAGAGAGCTTTATTTAACAAAAATAAGATTGATTTCAGATATTGCAATCAAATGTGAAATGTACAATTTAGAAATCTCAAAAAGTATCATGACATGTCAGTAATTCCTTTGTAAAACCAGATGTTGCATGCTACGATGACAATGTTTATGTTCTTTCTCTAGTGCTTACCCTCACATTTTCCTTCAATCTGATAAGTGGGCTCTCAACGTTTGAACCTGTTCTATTACATTGCATTTTGCTTTGTACAACTGTTATTTATGGAGTCCTCAACGTTTCAATACAAATATATAATGAAGTATGATGACAAAAAACGTCTACAACTGACTGAGACTGAGTTGCCCTCTGCCCTCCCACTATCTTTGACAGCGCTCATGCATTTACTCATACCAAGCCAGATGCGATAGATATTCAATGTTGTTAACTGACCATTGCTTAAACGTGTTAGAAAATGCTTTGTCTTTACATTGCCATGTTTCATGAAATTGTTGCCAGACGATTTAATGTTAACGTCTTTATGACGAATTCCTTCTTGAATATTTGTATTCGACGTCTGTTTAATGATCTTTTCAATGAAAGTGATTGTTGTGTTTAACTGCATGTATATACACTCAATTATCGAGTGCAATTTAAAAAAAGCGTAACTTGAACATACAAAACGGATCATTTGCTATGATCAAAAATGTACCTTGGACGCAACACTGTAATAATGGCGGTAAAATTTTCAAAAGTTGATATCCCGTCGTGCCGCGTGCACATAAACAACATCCGTTTCAAATGCTTTCCATTGTGATTAAAATGCACCATTGTGTGATGCAAATCAATAGCGATTCTTGAAGCCTGAGCATCGCAACTTTTGAATTGCGCAAGCGGGCTTGTCATAACATTTATTATGCAAGGCCCCGGCTGTCCTTAAAAACAAAGTAAGCCGAAGTTGCATCTTTGTCTCTATACATAGAAAAGTGTGTATTTTCTCTTGCAATTAATATGATCATTGGAAAACTCGTCCTAAAGTTTCATTTCAGAAAGGATGATATCACTGAATTTCAATAATTATACAGGGTTCAATGAACAATCCGTAGTCGATTTGCAGCTGGGTTTTGGTTGCGAATTTCGAAGAGCCAACACTGCAACCAAAAATAGTATAAGGACATCGTGAGTTCTAAACACCTAGATATGTATATACATGTAATTCCGTTATACATCGTAAATTCGAGTGTCCGTGTAATAGTGCCAAATAAACCTAAGAAAGGCCTTAATATGAAAGTACAGGATCGTAAAATATCACAGTAATGCGACCAAACACTTGGCATACAACTTGATACACCGCTTATACTGGTTATTGTAGCTTTAAATAAATCACGATTTTATCAGTATATTTATTTCAATGGTTAATTGTTAAAGTATTTTTAACTTTCCAAATATCAACAACTAGAAGCTCAATGCATATTGTAGATGTCACTGTGAACACCTATTGAAGTTCTTTACAATACCTAGAACATTTTCTGCTATAGATGTTCTTATAAACTCCAAGGAGCCAGATTTATGTTATAGATGTTCTTGAGATGTTTAATACGACTTCCGTTTTGACATAAATTATTGCTGTATCATGTCAAAAAAAATCTATACAGTCTTCCTTTTCAATCCGTATTTCTGGTACATGATATTGTTTTGTTGTGCCAAACACGAATCTTGGCTTCATTTACTCACGAGAAATATATATTATGATATTCAAACTTCAAGAAAATATCAAGCTTTCTTATAAATGCAAACTTTGTTATGTCTACAACTTTTTTATACATCGAATTTCCTGATGTTACGCAATTATTTACAGGAACATGAATATTGTGTAAGTATATGTTGTCGTGCTTCATGAACTTTGACATTTAAGACTTACACAAATGCATCGCTCTTGGGCCAATAATACTGAGAAAAGTACGGAACCGAATAAAGCTAAATGGGGGAGTTATCGCCTGTATTAATTGATTAGTATATTTTTAATGTTTGGTAGAAGCTATCCGAATATATGCTTATTTGATCTTTTTTCTTTCAAAATAACTTCAGATATCAAACTGACTGTAATATTCAAATTTGATATCATTAAGATAATCTACCACTTTTTCACTCAGTAGTAATGTTTTCTTTATGTCTGAATCGGTAAAACGGCATTTCTGTCTGAATCGGTCAAAACGGCATCTTTATGTCTGAATCAGTCAAAACAGCAATCGGTATGTCTAGGTCTGTCAAAACGGCATCTTTTGTCTAAAAAAAACCAAAAAACTTCATCTGTATGTCTGCATCGGTCAAAAACGGCATCTTTATGTATGAATCGGTCAAAACGGCAATCAGTATGTCAAGGTCGGTCAAAACGGCATCTTTAGGCCTGAATCGGTCAAAACGGCATATGTATGTCTGAATCGGTCAAAGCGGTATATGTATGTCTAACTCGGTCAAAACGGCAGCATTAGCCGTTGTAATTAACAACCTAGAATGTCATACCGTAATCCAATGACCACACGTTCAATACCATCTTAGGCCACCCTGTCGCAAATATCTCGGTGCCGATTTTGTAAAAGGCTTTCATTTCCTTGGCATGACGGTGCTAACAAACACATATTAGTTGTACTACTACTGCTATCTCTATAATCAACATTAATTAAAAAATCATCTTCATCATCATCACAACATCAACAACGAAGATAACAACAAAAAAAGCAATAATATTCATCGCAGTTAGAATTGTAGTCGTCGATTTTGATTTATTATGCAACATAACACTATGAATAGTGCGTGTGTCTGTGTAATTTGGATATCTAACTTGGCCTTGACATCTTTCAGGGATATCGCTGCGATACCTGCGATGTGACACTTTATTGTGATGTCTAACACTGAGGCATCATGCCGCAAACACATAGCATCATGTCCACCCAGTCACATTATTCTGACACCAGGTCGACCAGTCATGACACTAACCTATTAATGCTGAGCGTCAAGCGAGTCAGCTGCTAGTTTTACAAGTCGTTGGTATAACTCGGCCGGGTTCAAACCCGCGACCTGCCACATCCGAGGCGGACGCTCTAATCATTAGGCCACCGTAGCGGTTTATTTATGGATATGAAAGGAGTGCTGTTAATTGCCAGAGGCAATTATTAAAGCATTGTACATTGAAATTCATGCGCTCAGTCGCGTGGAAAACAGCAAAACATAGTGAGATAAAATATATCATAATATATAATACGCATGAAGAAATAAATATTTAATGAATATAATTTTTTGAAAGAATCTATAACTCCTGCATGTTTCGCAATAACGCTGTCAAATTATAATTGTATTGTGTCATGGTGAGTTCATCGGTGTGTGTGTGTGTGCTATATATATATATATATATATATATATATATATATATATATATATATATATATATATATATATATATATATATATATATATATATATATATATATATATATGTATATATAGAAAGATAGATAGGTAGATAGATAGATAGAGAGAGAGAGAGAGAGAGAGAGAGAGAGAGAGAGAGAGAGAGAGAGAGAGAGAGAGAATCGACCTATAATTATATTGTGCCATGGTGGGTTCATCCCATCCGATCTCCGAGATCAGTGTGTGTATGTGTGTGTGTGTGTGTGTGTGTGTGTGTGTGTGTGTGTGAGAGAGAGAGAGAGAGAGAGAGAGAGAGAGAGAGAGAGAGAGAGAGAGAGGGGGGGGGGGGGGAGAGGAGCTGCTGCATATAACGGTTATACTTGTTTGTGTATAATCCAGTGCAACTAGATAAAGGCGAAAAATTATTGTGAATTTTTGTTACCTTTCTCAGTAATCTTTAAAAAAATAAAATTCAAACTCGATAAGGTATCTGCCAAAAACTAATAGTTTATAACCCAATATAATTGCAAGTCTTAAATTCCTACTTCTCACAGGTAGAAAGCTTGATACCCACCGGTATGGCTGGACTGTGTTAAAAAAATAAAAAATGAAGGAAAAATAACTACTCCTCGGTCCCGTTATAGTACCAGGTGCAGACAGTGGAAAAGTCATTTTATCAGCTGTGCCGACACAGCTGAATGGTTCAAAGGAAACTTTGCGTGAATAAGAGACAAATGAATGCAAAACACAATAGTGTTAAGTTACTAAAATCTTCATTGACGAAGGCGTGACTTAAACTTTATATCAATGGATCAACGCACACGTTTTAGAATGAAATTAAACAAATATGGAAGGTGACGATAGAAGACTTAAACAATGGATCGTCCAATAATAATAATAATAATAATAATAATAATAATAATAATAATAATAATAATCATCATCATCATCATCATCTGACTTCCAATCTTTATCAATAAAGTTAGAAGGGACTAATGTTACCAGGTTTGACAATATGTGCTGATTACGTATGGCCGAAGAGAGAGAGAGAGAGAGAGAGAGAGAGAGAGAGAGAGAGAGAGAGAGAGAGAGAGAGAGACAGACAGACAGACAGACAGACAGACAGACAGACAGAGGATAATTCCATCACGGAATGTCTTAACCATACGGACATATAATTTCACTTTGAAAAATTCATTATTGAAATCACTTATATTCATATATAATCTCGGTAACTGTAAAATAATATAAGATCAAATTAAAAATGTACATTTGAAAATTGAATTTCAAAATCATTTTGCCAGAGTTCGCTAATTCGACGCGTTTGATTCACATGACCGTATAATTCGAGTAACATCTTCAAGAACAAATAAACCTGAATTTGCCTTTCTATCATCCGGATGCAGAATAGAGTGTTTGTTGTGTGTTCTGATTATTACTCATAACAAATTGCTTATATCTAGATCTGCCAAAACTATAAGCAACAATATATTTGTGTAATTTCCGCTTGGCTTCACTTTTTTGACAGTATATACGGTAATCGGTTATTTAATCTTCGTATTTTTCATGCGCGAATATATCCAATTTTCTAGGTACGCTCTGTACTACTGTATGTCTATAACGTGTATTCTGTTATCTGCCAGAGTTACAGGGAACCGAGGTGTAGTGGGTCTTCTTCAGATAACTGCAACCGTAGCGGATGCAATGGCGACAAAACTTTGATAAGGATTGTGCGCTTAAAGTTTATCATTTGCATATGTTTCCTAACCCCATTGATGTATTTTCATCACTTTAGGGACCGCGGCGGTGATCTGACTGGTTAGAGCGTTCGCCTCGGATGCGGGATGTCTCGGGTTTGAACACAGCCTAGTCATATCAAAGACTTATAAGAAAAGGTACTAGCAGCTGCCTCGCTTGACGCTTAGCATTAAGATGTCAATGTTAGGACTGGTCGGCCTGGTGTCAGGATAATGTGACTGGGTGGGACATCATGCTACATGTTTGCGGCATGAAGCCCCAGTGCTAGACATCACTATAAACGGCCTCACTGCAGACATCGTATCGATATGACGGACAAATCGTTAATAATCCTAAACAAAGAAAGAAACAAATAAAAAACCAGAAAGATGGTTAATAGTGTTGGAAAGAGCAGACAGCCTTGTTTGACTCTGTCGTTTTGAACCAGTACCCTGTGTAGCCATTGAAATATACTGCACTGGTGACCTTGTTATAGAGGTGCTCTATTACTGTGTTGAGGCTGGCATTGATGTTGTACAGTGTCATGGTCGCCTACAGGGCTAAATACTATACTCTGAGGTTGATGATCTGCTCTTTTGTGCTGCGCCATACTCTGAAACCTGCATCCTCATTGGCAATGATCTTATTAGCATGTGGCTTTTGCAGTATCCTTAACGTGACTTTATTTGGGTGTCTTTTACGACTGTTTTTTTTTACGACAGTTTTGATACTGTTGCAAGTTTCCTTTCTTGGTAAGGGTGATGAACATTGATCGGGTCAATGGTGATGGTCATACTCCTGTTTGACAGACCTTGCTGCATATGTTTGTCAGGGCGCTAATCATTGCTTCTTCTCCATTTTTGGACTAGTTCTGCTGGGATGGTGTACACTAATGTTGACTTCTTCTTTTCAGAGATCTCACTGCGGCTTATATTTCTTCACATAGGTTAGAGTCGTTGTCTTTGTTTGTTGATGAAGGGACGTTCATTGCATCCGGATCTATTGTGGATTGATGGTTGTAAGGTTCTGCGCAGTAATCTGCACATCTTTTCAAAATGTATTTTTCTTCTGTGAGGCAGTTTCCGGCTTTATTCTGTAAGGAGGTAATTCGCCGTTGTTTTATGCTTGTTACATGTCAGACCAGGTGGTGTGCATGTCGTTCCTTTTCAAGTTTGACCCAATGTCGTTAGACTGTTCTTCTCTCGAGTTCTTTTTTTTTGGTTGTTGTTTCTTCGTGCTTTTCTTGATTTACCAGTTGACTGCCTTGTACCGCCATGCACCATTTGTATCGTTCTTTTTCTTCAACTACTCCTCTTGTTATACAGATTCAGGACCTCAGCTGTGACCCAAGTCTTCGTGACTGGGCGATACGTATCAACGATCGCCATGGTTGTTTCTGTCGTTGCCGTATTGAATGTGGTGATCAACGTTTCCATGTCGGTATTGTCAGCGTGGTTGACGGTTCGCGGTGTAAATTTCCAACCAATCATTGCCTCGAAGGCTTCTGCTACTTCTGGATCCTTCAGTTTCTTGAGATCATACTTTATGCTTGTGTGGCTCTCTTGCTTGACCTTCTTTAGATCTATCATGAAGGTCATCATCACCAGATCATGGTCACTATCTATGTCTGCTCCAGGAAAGAATCGAGTCTTGCCTATGCTTACACTTAACTGTACGCACCACTTTGCTATGATATAGTCGATCTGACTGTGGTGGTCTCCACTTGAACTGAGCCATGTCCATTTTCTGGATACTTTGTGTTAGCCGAAGGTAGTTGTAAGCATTAAAGTCGTTGTAACTAGCGAATTCAAAGAGCCTCAGTCCTCTCTCGTTCGTCTGTGTATTTTAGAAGCTTCCATACGTTCCTTTCCAGTTCATTCAAGCGTCTTGGCATTCTAATTGCCTTGCGCCAGAATATCCTTTTTCTGTGTTTTATCCACAACCAACGTCTTGTTGCTGGTCATAGAAATCTTCCACATCCGCGTCATCATAGTATGATGTCCCATGACAGTACTATCACTGTCCTTGTGGACAAGACGCCCAACTATATGCTTATGTTTGTCTTCTCTGCCATTGAAGTGCAGTTTGTGGCTTTCCAAAGTAGCTGTTTCTCCAATATTCTTCCATCGTATCTCACAGAGTCTAAGGATGTACCAGCGGTATCTGTTCATTTCATATGTAAGCTCCTCTAGCTTTCCTTCTGCTCTCAGTGTTCTCACTTTACAGGTGCCAATGGTGATGTTGTTGATTACACGAATCTTGCTGCTCTGAGCACCAGTCGCATACTTTCCACATCCGCCCTGATGCACGGCGGAAGGCGCGGCCCTTGTTGAACCGGGCCACGACCGAGCCGGTATGGGATGAGCAGTGGTTGTCATTTTTCGTGTGGTTTGTCCATGCAGCTGCAGCCTGGCTAAACCCAACCCTATTCAGGCCTGATCACAGCCGATTTATTCCAACTTGGTGGCTCGCCTTGGTCATGAACACAAGCCGTTGAGCTGTTCGGCAGCCTTTCGACTTGACCGTATATTTCGTGTCTAAGGTTCTTCCGCCAGCTATGCCGTGTTAATATCATACTATTTATCCATAGTTAGAATACTCCTAACACAAGCCGTTGAGCTGTTCGGCAGCCTTTCGACTTGACCGTATATTTCGTGTCTAAGGTTCTTCCGCCAGCTATGCCGTGTTAATATCATACTATTTATCCATAGTTAGAATACTCCTAACACAAGCCGTTGAGCTGTTCGGCAGCCTTTCGACTTGACCGTATATTTCGTGTCTAAGGTTCTTCCGCCAGTTATGCCGTGTTAATATCATACTATTTATCCGTAGTTAGAATACTCCTTGGTGGGGATCGTCTACGTTTCCGTGCAAATCTTGAGGACTTAACCATTGCCGAGATTTATTTCTTACTTTTACATTATTCATGACAAAGCTATGACACGATGCGATATTTCGCCCGCCTGGTATCTAGGTCTAGACCACAATCATGGAAAATATGTTGCAGTTTATGTTTTTAATTTGCTCATATTTTGTAAGCCGTTTGATATATATTATTCTTACATGAGATGGATCATTATAAAGCTACGACAAATTATTCTGCAACACGCACTCTCTCCCCTTTGACATTTGGTGACGGTAAGAGTCATACAAATTATCGTTCAAGCTTTATTTAAAATTCTTTCGTTTTTTACTTGATTATATGTCTTTAATCTCTTTGTGGATTTTGTACATACATTGGAAGAATAATGTATGAAGCTAATGCAATTCATTCTGTGTCATGCCCTTACAACCTTTGACCTTTCACGTTTTATAGCAATACCAATACTTTTTTTGTGGGTTTGACATGTAAGCCATGTTCTTATAAATTTCTATTTAGTATCGAAAAATAATTGCTCTGTGATTTGTTCAAAACCTTTTCCACTCCTTCTCATACTAAATATAATCAATATTAAACCTAGTTTATACGTATGAAATAGCTTATGGTTAATTCTAATTTACTTCTTTCATTAGTCTTATCTTTGTTTATACTCTTTACTAACCCCCAATCAATCAGTGTAGTCACAGATAAGTAATATGATTGAGCCGGCACATTTTCAACTAGTTCCATCCTGCAAGATATGACCGACCTTAACGAAATGTTAATACCCGAAATGTAATAGAAGCCGATGGTACATGCGTAGTAAGATGATATTTTAAAGTTTTATTTTCAACAAAAATATGACACTTTTAGAGTAACCGTAGAATAGCTATGTCGGGTGGGTGGGTGGGAGTGCCGACGTATGAACTAGGCTAGAGTCCAACACAGATTTTATGTCAAACCGTTGAATAACATGTAAGTTCGGTTATTTATCAGAAGGGCACGTGGTAAAAAAAAATGCTAATAAAATTCTTAGCGCAATAGAGTTACATTACAACTTGTTTGTGCATCACTGTATAAGCCTGCTCTATTTAAGCGTAGTATACACGTGCAGCTGCGAAAAGGTCATCTTGACCTTTAAGCCATGTGTGAGTAATTGCATTATGTTACAAAATGTGGATCAGCAGTCTCCACAAAGTGGGCAGCAAAATATTTATGTGATTTACCTAGTAACAACTGTCCTAGTTACATCTAAAACTACTGGGTGTTTTTGGTCACATTTTGGACCTTGTCTTTATTTTAGGTTAAGTAGAATTTATGTAAAATGTCATAGAAACTATTGTCTTATGCGAAGAAGGGATGGGTTGGTTTAGTAGAAATATCTGAAAGGCTCATTGATGCATACTGCAGTTTATTCCTATATTTGCTGAGCTCACAACCCTATTTCCGGGTCAGTCTCTTTTTGTTTACAGAAATAATTTCATTTTGAACAGAATCCGTATGTGCCGCCAAAACTTTGTTTACTTGTTAAATTCTCCTGCCAAACAAAACAAATACTAAATAAGTATTTTATAATTATTTTTTTAAAAAAATAACATGATTTGGTTTTGTTGACATTAACGTCATTTTTTAGCATATGATACAAATACATGGCGATCAGTATTTTGGAAAATCCCTAGGAAGTACCACCTACCTACGAGAGGTTGCTATATTACTGGCACGCTTTCTCGCATACGCGCATTAGTCGAATCCACTGATCTGTACATAAGCACCACGTAAATAAAAAACCGATACAAAGGCTGTATAGTTCGATCAATCGATTGAGACATACAGAGATTTACACAAGAGCTTTATGCATCTCAGAATATAATATTTAATTGGTGTTGTTTTCATTGTTGTGGGCTACACATACTAACCAGTAAAACTAATGAAGAAACATCCCGAAAAAATCTCGGGAAGAACCACCGATCCACGTAAAGCTACTGACAAGATGTATCACATACCGACAGACGCCGAGCGTGAGACACGAACTCACGTGGACACATGTGAGATGGCAATGACTGATAAAAGCGAGCGTTTTAGAACATATGGTCAACCGGGTCTCTCTAAGATCTTGTATACAGCTTAAAACACATGTATTATCATGATGGATTTGTATTTTTCAGTGCTCGTGGTTATGTTTTGTGTCTGTGTGCGCAGTTAGTGCTTGCCTTTGGCAAAGAAACACGTAGGTTCCAAAAGCGCGCTAGCTAGTTAACGCTGATTGTGCAAACACACACGCGCGCGTGCACGGTTAAGTCCGGTTTGTAAGTTTCAATTTCAATAAATTATTTCGTGTATATTTATTACATTCCTAAGTGACAGTCCCTTGGCTTTATGCATGTTGCCAAGTGAGAGACAAAATTATGATCTCCATGCGAGTGAATTCCCCTGCAGCTCAAGTCCTTTCTTTTGACCTGGTTCCTTCTTTTTGGAGATGAGTACATGGGGAGAGATGGAATAGGTCTCCGGTTCATGTAAGCAATGAGATGATATCGTTGCTAGAAGCCCGGGATCGATTCCTGCCTTATATGAATTGTAAGTTCCAACCGGCTTGAATCTGTCTGTGTCATGAAAAGAAATTATTTTTTAATCTGAAACACGTGTTTGTCCTTTTAAAGCGATTTAAATCCTAATGTAAACCATACTTTGAAAAAAAGATCTCATTGTTATAAGCGGGAAGGTGTCCACACCACTCCATCTAGCAAACGATTAAGACAAAAGAACAAATAAGTTTCTCATCTCACATATAATAATTATTTATTATCAATCAATAATGTCAATACATGAACACTATACTTCACTGCCATCGTCCTTCTCCGCGCAAAACTTTCATTGTGTTTTCTTGGATCATTAATCCTGTTTTCCGAAGGATTAAATGAATTAAATCCCCCAAAACGCCATCGTTTCTATCTCTTACGGCAGGCTTCACACCCATAAAGCTTTGAACCCGCCAATATACAAATCAAAGACTTTGTCGCACCCCACTATTGTGGGTTTAACTGTTGACAATACCCATATCCCAGCGACTTAGGCTTTGTTAAGAATTTACTAATCTTTAAATGAAGAAAAATGTATTCAATTTTCAACCGATATGAGAAAAAATACGGGTTTTATATTTCTACAGAGAGCTGATTAGGACAGAATCAATAGAATTTCTTTCTAGTCAAATCGCATTGAAAGCGTAATTAATTCTTTCCATTCGTACAGTATCCGATCTTCCACATTGCTAGTTTCGAGCCGTAACCTACCAGGAACAGCGGCAAAAGAGCTAGGAGCCTGTGGACAGTTGACATACGATTCAAATTTACGGGGAATTAATCAAATCGAGTAACACTGATGGAGATAATTTCAATTATTTTCTCCCATAAAAATTCTGAAAGCCTCAATAAATAATTGTCAATTGGCCTATAGGATTTCTTGCTCTAGTCATATTAGGCGGGTGAAGATTATTTTTGACATGTCCTTAAAACTATTATACCGCCTTCTGTATGGAGTAATTAAGTTTTCTTGATGCGCGATTTCGATAACTAAAATATGGCCTTTTCATTTACGATTTTTAAAAAAAAAACTACTTTAACAGCGATTGAAATTTTAGATGTAATTCTCTTTCACAGTGTAAATGCACAATATTCTATCTATCTATCTATCTATCTATCTATCTATCTATCTATCTATCTATCTATCTATCTATCTATCTATCTATCTATCTATCTATCTATCTATCTGTGTCTGACTGTCTATCCGTCCGTTCTCTCTCTCTCTCTCTCTCTCTCTCTCTCTCTCTCTCTCTCTCTCTCTCTCTCTCTCTCTCTCTCTCTCTCTCTCTCTCTCTCTCTCTCTCTCTCTCTCTCTCCGGCCATACATACTCAGCACATATTGTCAAACCTGGTAACATAAGTCCCTTCTAACTTTATTGATAAAGATTGGAAGTCATATCCTAGTATGGCCATTATGTGTGTGGTAATTTCTGGTTACTCCTTATTTGCTCATTATTAGATGTCCTAGCCTGTTCGGGTTGAGGAAAATTAAAATGAATATGTGTTATAATAGCTGGATGGGGCAACCGACAGTATACTGACAACGAGAATACGAAGTTGCCTTGTCATTGTACAGCAATATCATTATGTCAGGTTTGATCACGTTGTATGGGGACTCGTCTTATGGAAATTATTATGTCATGCTAGACAATGAGGGCAACTGGTCCTGTGGAGAGGACAAACCCTTCGTTAGCCGAACCACATCACTAAGTAATAACCGTGCGTAAAGGCACATGTGCTTATTATGCAAAGTAGCTACCGCTGTTGCTACGGTAACGGCCAGGTGTTTTAATTTGTAAAAATTTAAATGCTTCATTGTTAGCAGGTTATTCCTAGAACATGTAAGCGAATTGCTTGACACAAGGGAACATCCGCTCTATTGTTTTCTACTACGAGCTTAAATGACAAAACTATATACAGCACTCGTCAATTTATGTCGAACTCTTTTTATCCTGAATAATACAGTATTTACAACCCCGTTAATGTTGCATACAATATATCCATTTTATCATTAATATTATTGTTGATGTTATTATTGTTATTATTATTGTTGTTGTTATATAATAATAATAATAATAATAATAATAATAATAATAATAATAATAATAATAATAATAATAATAATAATAATAATAATTATTATTATTATTATTATTATTATTATTGTTGTTGTTGTTGTTGTTGTTATTCTTATTATTATTATTGTTCTTACATTGTTATTATTCTTCTTCTTCTTATTATTATTATTATTATTATTATTATTATTATTATTATTATTGTAGTAGTAGTAGTAGTAGTAGTAGTAGTAGTAGTAGTAGTAGTACTATTATACAATTAATTTCTGTTGTAATATTTAATATTAATCCTGGAGACATATATATATATATATATATATATATATATATATATATATATATATATATATATATATATATATATATATATATATATATATATATATACAAGTATTATATACTAAGTTAGTATTTATTTAATCTAGAAAATCTTTTGAAAGAGTAAGGTCCTCGTGAAAATTAAACCTGACAGAAAATTAATGGGTCCAACATGTTCAACTGGATATAATATTCACGAAACTGCCCTATCAAAGGTCCGAATTAAAGAAAAATGAATTCGTCTTGTACCTAGGTTAATAATGTGGGGTTTATAAGTTTAGTACAATCTTGGCAGCACCACGGGATGCTAGAGTGGACAGATGCTAAGCTCACTCCAGAAAGGCTAAAGGTTTTTTTAGGCAAATTTTTCCAAATGCCCTTGGCAGACCTGTCAGTTCCAGAGACATTTTATATCTGTTTGTATTTTACAGAACATAATTTTAATATACAGGGTATAGGTCGAAAGTGCCCTTTACCCTCCCTTGCACCTCCACCATCCCTTTCCTTCACGGCATGTCAACAAGGAAAAAGGTTTGTAAAAAACTGTAATATTTTAGAATCATACAGCAAAATCTTAAAAGTCTGAAGTTTTAAGTCTTGGAGTATTAAAATTCAACACATCGTTAGCACACTTGTCCTTGAGGTTGGGGCACGAAAAGGGAATGAACATATCCAATATAGTGGTGAAAAATTACTGGCACTATTGTCACTAACCGTTTGTCCACTCCATAGTAAAAACTCTCTTGTGTCAATTGTCCGTTAGACAATTGACCCCAGGGCCATATCCTTGACAAGAGAAACCATATAAACCATCAAGCTACGATGATTGCTTGTTAAATATTTACAAAGATTTTGATAACAAACTTGAATATATTTGCTATCGCTAAGTACGATCACTTCATTCAAATAATACTCGTCTAAGTGGTTCCGAGAATATAAAGGTTAGGCAAACAAACAAGAACAACGAAACGAAAAAGAAAACATGTCTGCCAGTAATTAAATGATATTAAAAATAAAAGTAAAGATCATCTCTGTTCGAACACAGATTAAAAGAAACATTTCAATGTATATATTTTTTACACATGACAAAAGAAACGTTTGTAGTTTATTTAGTTGTTTGCATCATGAGTTAAATCTTAAAAATGTATTTATATTATAGTATTCTAGCTACCTAGGGACATTGTGACATCCATACCACAGGTATGTATGTATGTATGTATGTATGTATGTATGTATGTATGTATGTATGTATGTATGTATGTATGTATGTATGTATGTATGTATGTATGTATGTATGTATGTATATATGTATGCACGCACGCACGCACGTACGTACGTACGTATGTATGTATGTACAGTAGAGCTCAGGTTATATAACTCCGATTAAAAGTTTCAATTGGTAACTAAATTTTAAGGGTTAAAGAATTCTAAAACATTTCGAAAGAAACATATTTCAAATAGAAGTAAACATGTACTCTGATAATGTGAAGCAGTACGTAAATATTAATGTTTGCTTAATATTTTACGTAGGTGTTGGTTGTTTGTTGTTTTCTTTTTCTTTTCGGTTTTGAGGGATTTTTCTTGAAACTTACATGCTTAAACAGTAAAATCTTTAAAATATTGATTATTTTTTTTTTTTATATCAACCGCATTCTTTTAAAAATCTCAAGATTTTCTCTAATGGCAAATCTTCACAAAGTGTTATTCGAATATCTGAGGATTAAAGGGTTAAATGTATGAGAAATGTCACCAAAGTACAATTTAAAGACATAATGCAAGTGTTGCCCAGGATCAAACCACTTCGAGTTACCTCCCTTACATTGCTTGATCGTGTTGAATCATGAGGCAATCTATGTAAGCACGAAGTCTTCCCTCTGAAGCGTTTAGTTTTCCAAAGATTTTGAAAGTGTAAATTTTGTATCACTGATTTAACAAGAAGTTTTAAAAAATTGGCAAAAGAATTTCACGTTATATGAACTCTCTAATGTATATCCAAAAGAGTCTAGGAATTTAATCTGAATGAATGTAAACATTTTGTACCTTGTACGAGAGAAAGTTCGTTTACTATTAAACAATACTGTGTCTCTATATTTTGATGAATGGAGATAATTATATCAGTGTTAATAAATAATATATTATATCTATTTCATATCCGTTATACTTATCAAGTGTGATAATTTGGCCCGAAAACATAACCCTTGACCCAACATGTCAAAAGTGAAATACTCAGACTTTCGAACACGAACTGAGCACACTTCGTAAGCATACTTCGTAAACATACTTCGTAAACATACTTCGTAGTATAAGAAGATGATAACGTTCTGTACTCACATACGTACGAATATATAATTTCTAAATACGCCAAAAACAATGCCCCTGTCGTAAATGATATTTCTGGGCAGGTTTCGTCTCTCTTCCCACGGAAACTATATTTGAAGTTGATACGTATTAAAAAATACATGACTTGAGCATGTGTCGTTTACAAAAACTTTAATATCTCGTGCATTTAAGCCCCTGATTTCCTCCTGTCTCAGACTTGGCGGCTAAAGTCAACACTGCGGATAACATAGATTGGTCTCTAGGTGGTTTCCCCGCCTCTTGTACGATGAAAAGCCTGCCTCGTTGTATCGGCAGTCAAAACTCAGGCACATTTTAATTTGCCTGGGCCGCTAGTCCATTAATCAATGGAACCCGGTCACAATTTATCAAACACACTTTTACTTCTGTCATAGAAACAAATCAGCTTGAATACTGGCGTTGTGTACGTTAACTCTCTAAAGTCAATATTACGTTACATCGGACATTGCCTCTATGTAGTTTGAAATCTAGTTCACGTACATGTCCGATTAAGCTTATAATTTTGTCCAAGCCTGATCAGAAGGTAAAGATAAAAATGAATCCCTAAAAGTGTGAATGGTTATTTTCAAAATTACATTAATTACTTTTCTAAATATGGTACTCTGCATACATGCACGCATACACATGTACGCAAAGACATACATACATACGTACGTACGTACGTACATACATACATACATACATACATACATACATACATACATACATACATACATACATACATACATACATACATACATACATACATACATACATACATACATACATGGTAGGTCGCATTCTTTTAGCCCGTTTCCCAAATTTCA
>JARLTB010000155.1:12620000-12635000 GCA_030141615.1 Unio pictorum | reverse complement strand
GGGTTCTTGTATAACGATATTCAGGTTATATACTCCAATGAAAATTTATCTTTTGGTTAAAACCATATTGCTTAATTTTCTTCTCCTTTCTCTTATGGAAGAATTATCTGCGGCGTCTTATCTGCGTTTCATTGAGAATTAGACAGACTTAGATGTAGACAGAGAAATGCATATTATAAAATATTGGACGGAAATTGTTTACGATAAGATAATCTTTGGTTTAACTGATATTTTTCATATTTAGAGCATTGTTCCCTACAAATGTTTGACTGGGAGTGCGGTGGGGTGAATAAGTCGTATATAATATCCTCCTAGAATGTAAATGTTGGTGCCATGTTCTGCAGCTGGGTTGTTTTGCACGCTCTAAGAAGTTGGAATTTGTTCATGTTAAACTGTTTTCATATTGTACAGCAGAATGACTCCAGTTTGTGCAAAATATTGCCAGCGCAAACTAGGAACAAACGTCCTATCAAACATCACTTTTCGCTCATTTTTGTCGATTGTCGTTTTACCATGGCACGTGATACTGACGAGTTCCAAGAGGCTTTGTTATGGTGTTTTTGCTATTGAATACGCATGAGATTTCACGTGATCATTATTCAGTTTGGGCAATAAGGATGCAACATAGGCATACAAAGGGACTATTTAGGTAGGGACACAATGAACCCCTTGGAACTGAATGTGACAAAATGCTATATTTACACTAACAGTCCCTATTTGTAAGGTCGTATGATACAAAATGCCAAGCAACTTCGCGAGTGAAAATATAAATGATCACACATCGATGTTTTGCGGTTCGCGCCTGCCTTACCCTTGACGTGTACATATATGTATGTCGTTCTTTGGAAACAAACGCATCGTCAGAATATCTAAAGATGTAATGGATTTCGCGTCATTCATATGGCGTTGGAATTCCTACCAGATCATATAACTGGTCAGTTTTATATCAATTCTTCGCAATTGAAGTTTTTTTTTGGGTGTGTTAAAATTGTACATGGTAAGCATTTTAATAAAGACTAAAGCATACGAAGGTGGCACCAGTTTCTAATATGCATATCTTTTGCATAAGTTTAAAGAATTTTAAGCATCATTATCATTGCATCGACGTATACGTAAGTTTCATTACTGCCTATCTGCTTAAAATCTTATTAGCTAGTTTCAAATCTATTACCTGGTATTATTACTCCGATTTTATAGACATAATTGGAATAATCTTAACACTTTTAATGTTACCACTTTGCATTTGCTATATGATATCAGTTTAAACAGGTTATGATATTATTAACATTGGAATCGCCCCATCCTGTTTTTCATGTGTTCCATTTTTATTGCATGCTGGTGATGTATATGGATATACTTTCTGCTTTCCCTTCTGGTTCTTCAATTAGCATAAATCCTTACGATGTACGCACGTTTTAATTTCATTATTTTCTAATTGCAATGTTTCTTTTGTTTGTTTTCACATTTGTCACATTCTGCAAACACATTATCTTTAAAATCAAAGTCTGCATGCCCTAATACGGTGTTGTATGTATTGTGATTTGATTTGCCGGCATCAAAAGGCAGAGGCTTCCTTGCCGAAGAGGTTTAAATTTATCACATATTTTACTTAATGCCAACTGGTTTACCAGTCCATTTCAAAACGAATTTGCCCTTATGAACAAACATGATGCACCTATCCGTTAGGTGATTTAAGTTTCTTACCTGTTGTGTTCGTTGCGTGATGAAGTTACTCTCTTTCAGAGATATTACGTATATTTGATCAATTTAACTATTGTATTCGCATACCTTCCAATTTGTTTGTACCAAACTTATTTTGAAACGGAAAAACTTCAAGTATAGGACAAATACACAGACCTAAGTAATTTAATTCATTGATTTAGATTTTCTGTCCTACTTTTTTTTCTTAGGGGATCCCTAACACCGTCACCTTACTGGCGTTACAACTCCGGTGGAAGTTATCTATGTGAACAAACAAGCAAACTGCTCTATGCTATTTTCTGGTTTCTGGAACAGTCCTCTTAAGTTAAAAAGGTTGTGTCGTCTGCGTACAATATTTGCAATATCAAGTTTTAAATTTTGTTTTTGTTAAACAATGAAAAAAAAAAACATGAACTCATGGATACATGTGCTCAAAGAGTGGTAACTTCTAAATGTATGGAATTATTTAAATCATCAAAGACGGTGAAATATACCACACTTTGTGCTTGAAAAGATAGACTCGATCATGTTAGTACAGAACTTTCCGTTCAATTCGTAACGCCAATAATCTGATTGTTAGAGACCACCAGGCGACCATCGAGTTACAAATTATAAAGTGATTACTGATATGACTACGTTAGTGCCTATCGTTTTGTCCTTGCAGCTATTTCTTTTTAAATCGGTCGGGTAGTACAAACAAATGGAATGGTGTGCGAATACTAGAGCCATATTTCAGCATGATATTAGAATATCGTAAATATGGTTACATAAATTAATATATTTAACCATCATTGTTGCAACTGCCCACAACAGTCCAAAAATGCCTTTACATATGAGAGTAGTCTTGCTATTCTGTGGTCATAAACTAAGTAACAGAAAGACGCAAAACCAAAACTTGTATCAAACTTCAAAAATAATTTAATTATCAAAGTTATGAATGAAACCATAAGAGGATCTTACATTAGTATCAATGGAATCCAAGACAATCCTGAAAGATTTATTTTGAAATAGAAAAGAATGAAAAGTTTCGCATGTCACGTGACAGATCATACTATAATACATAAATATTTCGAAATACATATTCATGTGACAAAGCCCATCTAATGAGAAATTACTTCGTGTTTCTAGAACCTTTCAAACCACACCAGCCAATGAGAAATTAACCCAAAGTCGTCAATAAGAGCTACTATATAGATCAATGTTCGTAATTATCAGCACATACATAAGCATATATATGTAGATCCTTGTAATGTTACGCTCTTAATCCTAAAAGAAACCATAGTCACGTAGGTAAAATGTAAGTAAAGATAAATGACTAAATTTACAGCCATGAATAAAAATTACAAAAATTACAATCGTATACGAGGTGTTATAAAAAACTGTTGATATCAGAACTTTTCCACTTTCCACTTTTGGAGTGTGCTACATTTGAAATAGCATATATACACTCTGTTCTTCTCGTGTACTGGAAAGTGTTTCACGTTTTTTAATGTGTTTCAAATATACATGAAACTGCTAAACGTTTCTTGTACACCAGCGATAAAATGTTGTTATATTAGTTATTTATTGGTTTGTCTTGTTGCAAACTCTATTCAACTTATTCTTGAAATTGAATAGCATAATAAATAACTGGTTAGTCTTCTTAATTTTGCTGGCGTTATCGCTATTGCGAGTTCTCTTGATTACATCTATCTAAAGGTTTTTGTACACACATACATACACCATCAAAAAAATCCACCATGCAGATAATGAGTTATATACAAATCGCAGACGCGTGTATAGATATTTTTGGAATCGCACACCTCTGCTTTCTTGCAGAAACGGCAAGTAGTTAGATTATACAGCTGAACTTCCACCGTAAACGTGGCCTCATTGGTTGCAGTCAGTTTGAAAAATTAATGAGCTAACTGTATATAGTGTATGTAAAAGGTTCATGTGTATAAATTAGAAACTACAAACAATTATTACATCTTTTTATGTTATTTATTGTGATATTGTTATGATCTCCCTGTATCTTTTTGTCAAACGCAACAAACTTGGTGCAATGATGTCATTTCACTTATGTTTGGAATTGTTATCATTTACGGCTTTCTGGGTTAAATGTGGAGTTCGGCGGTTGTGATACAATCTTTTTCTGATTGGCGATTTCATTCATCGAGATAAGTAGACGTATTCGTATCTAGCGCACTAGGAGTGGATGCAAATAAATTTAACCGTTTATATACTGATTCACGGAACATTCTGTGTTTCTATATCTCTCTCATTCTTTCATGCAATAAATCACTTGTCCTTTCGCTTTTAGTTAAACTCAACAGGTCTTGATCTTGCATTTCTTCTCTGTAATTCTTCTAGATATGTCATGTGTAATTTCTTTTCTTTATCAGTTCCAACTGAATCAAATAACTTGAATGGGATGTTGTTTCTTGTGAATCCTAGATTGTCACCTTTTGTTTCACTATCTGCCGTTTTCGTCATTTATTTTACAAATATGTGCTTTTGCAAAACATTTTGTCGCTTTAGGAAACATTTTTTTTTTTAAAAATTAATTATTCCAGTTAACATTATGAAACTCGGTGCACCCACCATGCTATTGATCTCCTTTGGTCTAGTTTTTGTTTTAGCGAATTATTCTTATTTTCTCTTAAAGATAGGATGCACGTGTCTCTTTTGTAAAGATCATTTTCAGGTTCTTAGGGTATAATGAGTAGCAACAAGCTGGTTGTTTAAGTCCAGTCCACTGTAACATTGATGACAAAATGTAAAATGATAACAGCTTCATGATCCAAATTGATTAATATATATATATATATATATATATATATATATATATATATATATATATATATATATATATATATATATATATATATATATATATATATGTATTTCATTTAAAAAGAAGTTCTTATCTCTGAGGAAATTAGAACAATATTTTCTTAACCTCACATTTAAAAAAAAAAATACTAACCGGTTATGATTACTTCTGATTTAAAGTGATGCGAATCATTAATCTGTATGGCATGCGTTTTGTTTTTAATTTTTAACAAATGTTTGATTTTATCGAATTCATATTGAGTTTATGCATTGGAACACATAACAGAGGACTTCATAGTGAGTTTTGTTTAATTATAACCACAATGGATGACTTCATATTGAGTTTATCCATTGTAACACACAACAGAGGACTTCATACTGAGTTTATCTATTGTAACACACAAAAAGGACTCTATATGCCCACTTCAGTCATGGATTAATGTTTAGCGTCTCGATATTTTAGTGTAGTTCAGTTCATACTAGATAAATTATGCCGCTTAATGCAATATTCTTTTTACATATGTCACTTTTAACTAGATATATTTCATTTTAAGCTCTTGTAAAATGAATTATACCTCATTTTAAACATTTCAATCTTTAGTTAATTTCGTAAAAACTACCTCGCAGCACACCGATATTTGTATTTCTTTCATTATCTGTTTATTCTCTTACAGTGATTATTCCATTTCAGCGTGTAACCTGCTGTAAAACACTTTATCGTTTTGAACTTTTTTTAACTTTTGTCGTTCTTACATCAATCGTAAGTTATTTGCATATATCATGTCATATTTACTGTGTATTAACATCCTGAAAAGGCTAAAGGTCTGGTTTTCCGTTCATTCATGCTTTATTTGAACACTAAAAGTGTTAGTTCTAGTAATTATCATCGTTCTAAACTCAGTAATCTCTGTCTTATAACCATTCGTTAGTATTTTTCTTCTTTCTTACGTTATCTTAGCGTTAAAGTTACAAATCGTTTTATAACGTATCACCCAGTGGTTTATTTTTGTGTTATATTTTCTCATTTTACTTCTCCAAAGCATCGCTTTCACGGTCTGTTCAGTTAGTTGTAAATACTTTAGAATCTTAGGTATTTTCCATCACTGCTTGCAAGACCTGTACTCAACATCTTTTCTGCTGTCATTCAATCTTTCTGCAAATCTCATTTGTTTTCAATTGAGTAACACATGGTACAATACCAGCGAATGTATTGTTTCGTGTCGTGAGGCCTTGTGTTTACATAAAATGTATATTAGCTGACTTTGATAGGCTACATTATTATTTATCATGGCTGTTGCTGTGGTTATAGTCATAGTTTATCGATTTACTTAGTGTTGCATATTATTTTGCGAATTCTCCCATTCAGTCACTTTGAGGTACCCATCCCTAAATATTTCTAACGACCATTAACAGTGTAGAAAGCAAATGGTTCCGTAAAAAGTATATATATTTCGGAAGGTAATTAGTTACAATGGAAGTAGAGTTTGGTGTTGTTGCGATATTTAATGCATTTATACATTTGGAGGTTTCAACAATCTACAAACAATATCAGATTCATGTGATGCCACCAATATGTCTTTGGGGAACGAGTCCTTGAAATGAATCTTCATAGACGGTTATATGTTATTAAGAGTGATTTAAACTTTGAGTGTTTAAAAAGTTATACATCAATACTTTCCTTCTTGATCAAAATTACAGAAATTTAATTTTTGATCAATTTATATTTTATTTCAGGGTTGTAAGAGCATTAAGAATTAAATCAGACATGGATTATTCGTCTCATTGGCACATTGTTTTTGAGGTAATCTGAACTATCGTAATAACCATGAATAACTGCAACATTTGCGACATTTTTAAAGTTTACAGTTTCTCATTTCAATTGGATCGATCCAAATTATATGTTTATCACGGAGTCATGCCATCGCAATATAACTATCATTGGTATCAAGCTTTTCTGTTCAAAATGCATCTTTTACTGTGATTGTGCTTTGCATGTGTTCTGTTGGACGGCCAACATGCCCTCCACAGACGTCGTGATTATTTTTGTCGTCCATCTTGTGAATCTCTTTCTGTCGAAGTTGTAACCAGGCAATAGCTATGTACTTTTCGAAGTTGGAAGAAATGGGAGAAATGCCAGTTTTGGCTTCAATAAATCCTAAAGAAATTTCCACTTGAACATTGTTGATTTATTAAAATATACTGGAGAAGCTGGTTAAAGGTTTGAAAAAAAGGAACTTGAAAACCCTTGATAATAAAGATGATGAAAATTGCATTCATGGATATCGAAGCTGCAACCGATAAAACTGTCAATATATTTCTTAACTTTGACGACGAGGGCCATGTACAATTTGACCCCGGACAATATGAGAACTGAGGAATGGGAAGGCAGATGGAGTAGACAACATACCAGCTGAACTAATTAAGAATTGGTGGGGGAATCAGTGATAGAGCTACAACAAGATGTGGCAGACAGGTGAATGGTCAACACAGTGGAACTAGTCACATATTAGAACACTCCCCAAAAAGGCAATCTCCAGTTGTGCCAAAATTACAGAACTATCAGTTTGATCAGCCATGCTAGTAAGGTGATGCGGAAGATCATCTTGAGTAGACTAAAGCCACAAGCAAAAGAAATAATCGCTGAAGAATAGGCCTGCTTCCAGGGTGGAAGAAGGACAAAAGGAAAAATATTCAATCGTAGAGTTATATGTGAAAAGTACTCGCAACAGCAACAAGACATCTACCATTTGTTCATAGATTTCAAAAAAGGCCTTTGAAAGAGTTTGGCATGAGGCATTGTGGGTTACAATGAAGATGTACAATATGGGTCAATGGTTTACCCATACTATCAAGCAGCTATACGCCATGGCTACCAGTGCAGTAATTCCTCAAGGTTCTGTCGGGGGCTGGTTCCAGACAACAGTCGATGTACCTCAAGGCTGTCTCCAGTCACCCACGCTTTTCAACATCTACATAGAGCGAAGTATGAACGAATCCCTGGAAAACCACGGTGGGACAGTCAGCATTGGAGGGAGTAACATCACCAACCTATGCTTTGCAAACGACATTGATGGGCTAGCAGTCAGTGAAGACGTACGTGCCACCTTAGTGAAGAACCAGGATGAAACATCTTCCAGATTTGACATATAGTTAAGCGCTGAGAAGTCAAAGCTAATGAAAAATAGTGGCAAATAAAACTCAGCCAAAATTAAAGTCAGAGGACAGGAAATGCAATGAGTGTTCCAGTTCAAATATCTCGGTTCAACAATCATGGAAGAGGAATCAAGAGCAGAAAATATTTCACGAGCAAATAACGGCAGCTATCTTAACGTTAAGACCTATTTGGAAAGACAAGAATATATGTCTGAAAACTAAAATCAGACTATTGAGAACACTAGTCATCTCAATCATTTTGTATTCATGTGAGGCCAGAACCCTGACAGCAGAATTCCAACGAAGAATCCATGCACTTGAAATGAGTTCCTACATCTCTTACATGGGCCACGTTACAAATGAAGAAAAAGTGCTTAACTCCGTCTGGTGCAACGTAGGCCACTATGAAGACATCCTCACCACCGTCAAAAAGAGAAAGCTGAAATGGTATGGCCATGCCACTAGAGCCAAAGGTCTATTCACGACAGTACTACAGGGCAGCGTCCAGGGTGACCAAAGAAGTCGTAGACAGAGAACAACGTTAAAAATATTAATTCAAGATGTATAACAGACCCTCAAACGAACCGACACCGAAGAATAATCGAGACGGTACAACAAATGCGAGATGAAATCACCAAGATAACCGCGTTACTGGTGAAATACAAAAGGCACGAGATGGCTTGGTGTGCCAAGAATTACAACGGCAGCAACTATCATAGCAACATCAATCGGAATTGTTGTCCAGGCTAAATAGATATTAGCCGGTGTAACGAGTGGTGATGGTAAAGTAATTTTGGCAAGATAACTTTCAGTAATACGTTTATATTCGAATTTTTCGCGGGCAGCATAAACGTTTAGTAATATCAATAACTTACTCGATGACTATCGAGATAAAATAATTAGTATCTCTTTGTTCGAGGCTTTATATGCTGAAATGAAAACGACTGACGACTGCGTGAGCATATACGAAACTCATGCACGGACTAATTTACAGGAATTGTAAATCTAGTTTGCCAGTGTATATCAGTCTACCCAGTAGTAAATTGACTTAACTAACTGTTGCACCTAGCATTGTAACTCGGTTTGTGGGCTCCAGCGGGAGGAGGTTAATCACTGGTTTTTGTAATACACGCACTCACGATTAGAAGGTACAGCCATGGAAATCCAAAAGTTCCATAATGCTACTACTTAAGTGTTTGTCACATCATGGCATAATACCTTGAGAAAATGTCAAAAAATAATTTAATAAGAACGGTTTGAAATAAATATGTTATGGCGATTGCATCTTGGTTTATAAATATGTCAGAAATCTAGCGAAAGGATACTATCCGAGATTTCACTCTTAGACATCCATCACCAATACACACCAAAGTAAATAAACAACATGCATTTATTTAAATGTGTATCATTCAATGACGCTCATATGAAATTGACAGCTATTTTTCTTAACGGTTGAAGGGAAATACATTTAGCAAAGATATAACATTACCGAATATATGCATGTCAAAAATAAATGCACATCAGTGTCCACATATATGAGAAATGTTATAGCAGCCAACATGGTAACATGACAAGCTGGATAAGTATTGATTTTTGTACCATTCCTGTAAAATTTCCTCAAGCCATTATGTAGATATACCACATAAATAAATATCTTACTTATATTATCTCTGTCATCGGTTTTATTACATAATATATGTTTTAAGTATGGATACCCAGCATAGATATTTGTTTGTGAACTGTTTGATACAATTAGTCACAAAAAGCTCATCAGAAGTTCAGAAGTTATTTGTTACTATTCGTCATCTTTCTGTACTACATAGTGTATACAGCCATAAAAGAAAGACAACTCTTCCTTAATAATTCTGCCTTAATCGATGAGACATACTCGATATAAAGCTGAAATTGCTTGCAACCAGACTAGAGGAAGAGTTGACTGTACTGACCTATAGCATACAATACAAATAGTACACATTACAGTTTCAGAAAAGGTCTGGGACATGATCACCATTTCAGCTCGACGTGATCAATCAGGTCATGTCCAGAACGGAGTTGAACCGTTCCGTCCGAGTCATTCAGTTACCATTTAAGTTAAATGGGACAAGGCTTTTTTTTAATTAAGCACCGTAAAATCAATAATTAATAGTTGGTACAGATATTTTAACACATAGACTGCTAGCATATCAAAATTATGTTACCCGTTGTATGTTACTCAAGATGTAATGTTTTTGTGTTTGCTTGCTGTTTTTGTATTATTTAAAATCATCATTACCATGCAAACCCTGTATTCGGCCCCTATTCGTCAGTCATAGAGAATCAAGATCGTACAAAACTCAATTTCATCGTGACGGAAATTATTACCTGCGAAAATGTGATGGTTTTGTGTAACGTCAGTTGCTGCGGACGTTGAGCCATTTCTATGTTTTGATGAATATTGATCATCTCAGAGACTTTAAGCTGAAAGGATGATGTGTCTATTGTCAAATTTGGAAAGACACGAATACAGAATAATGATCTTGATCTCAGACAAATATAACAGTTACAAAATTTATCTTAGTCTTAAAGTCACTTCAACAGCCATGCGTGTGCGTAAATATTTCAATTTGAGTTTGGATTTTTTTACATCATCATTATACTACGTGCCATTATTGTCATATTGCATAACCCAGAATTCATTATGCAGAAAAAAGGAATAAATATAGCTCATTACTTATTACAGGTTTCCTAAAAGTGGATGTGGTATGTACTACTTTGGAATTAACCTCTGTGTACCTCTAAACACGTGCGCCGCGGGGGACATATACTCTTGCGTATAATGAAAGGAGAAAGATAACCTTGTTTTGTTCAGCCAACTTAAGCAGGATCACGTGGAATTTATTCTGATTGTGAAACCTACGCCTTGACGGGTGTTTATTAATGTCTTTCCATAACCATGTATGGTACCACCTCCGAATTTAAACTTAGGCCAGACATAGCCGAGACCTAGGCACATCACTTCAATTTACCATGATTTGTTCTTCAGGATTAATTGTCCATTAATAGGATGAGGCGTCTTCCAGTGTCTCATGGCATTTTTTGCGCCATATAGAGTCGTATATTAAGTTTTGCAGACATTCCAACGTGGAAAGGAAGCCAAATTATATGCACGATTTAAAATCTATTAAAAAAAAAACTTTCTCTTTCACTACATGTTATGTTATCAATAGAGAGCATCGATCTTTTTACCCATACAATGTCTTTTACCTGAAATTGCAGAGATCTTGATGTGTGAGTGTGTGTCTGTGTGTTTGTGTATGTATATGTGTATATGTGTGTCTGCGTCTGTGTGTGTGTGTGTGTGTGTGTGTGTGTGTGTGTGTGTGTGTGACACCCAAATAGAACAGTCACATAGAAACTTCGATTTAAACTTGCTTGATCTCTACATACTTAATATATCATTATAAAAATCGGCAAAAAGCAGTCGTTTTACATCAAAACTACAATAGAACTTTGGTAATGGCAAATGTATTACCTCATTTGGTCAAAAGAAAATCATGCCTTTATGTGTTAGCGTTTCTATATGTGTGTGAATCAAGAATTCGTTCTTTGAAATAAATATAATTTATAACAAAAATATTCATTAGCTTTCGTTAGTAGTACTTTGCCATATTAGAAAGCACAGCAGACGAATCAGTAGTATCCTGGTTGGACGATACCTCATCTGCTTTACACGTTTGCGCACACACACACACACACACACACACACACACACACAAACACACACAGAGTCTACCCATCCAAAAAGGTAATGGAAGGGCCTCATTGTCTTTTGCAGATGAGGTTTACAACATGTGAGGTACGTTAAATTGTCTTACAGAAAAATGGAGAAACTGAACAGTATACAAACATCATCACTAGAATGAACTGTAAACAAACATTATCACTAGCATGAACAATATACAAACATCATCACTAGCATGAACTGTAAACAAACATCATCACTAGCATGAACTGTAAACAAACATCATCATTAGAATTAACTGTATACAAACATCATCACTAGCATGAACTGTAAACAAACATCATCATTAGAATTAACTGTATACAAACATCATCACTAGAATTAACTGTATACACACATCATCACTAGAATGAACTGTATACAAACATCATCATTAGAATTAACTGTATACAAACATCATCACTAGCATGAACTGTAAACAAACATCATCATTAGAATTAACTGTATACAAACATCATCACTAGAATTAACTGTATACACACATCATCACTAGAATGAACTGTATACAAACATCATCACTATAATGAACAGTATACAAACATCATCACTAGCATGAACAGTATACAAACATTATCACTAGCATGAACAGTATACAAACATTATCACTAGCATGAACAGTATACAAACATTATCACTAGCATGAACTGTATACAAACATCATCACTAGCATGAACAGTATACAAACATCATCACTAGAATGAACAGTATATTAAAAAAATCATCATCAGAATGAACATTTTATATATAAGGTCAACATTATAATGAACATTGTAAATATAGCGTCATCTACAGAATGAACAGTTTATATATATATATATATATATATATATATATATATATATATATATATATATATATATATATATATATATATATATATCATCATCATCATCATCATCATCATCATCATTATAATGAACATTGCATTTATATCGATCGTCATCATAAGAATGAACATTGTATATATAACATCATCTAAAGATTGGATATTTTAGAATAAACATATATATATATTTCATTTAAATGAACATTCTATTTATAACATCTTTTATTAGAATGAACACATTAGAATGAACATCGCATAGATAACATCATTCTTAAAATGAATATTGTAAATATAACATCATCATTAGAATGAATATTGTATATAATATCATCATTAAAGTGAACATTGTATATATAATATCACATGAGAACGAATATGGTATATATAACATCATCTATAGCATGAACATTTTATATATAATATTATCTATAGAATAAACATTGTATATATATAACACCATCGTTATAATTAACATTGTATATATAACATCATCATTAGAATGAATATTGTATATATAAGATCATCTATACAATGAACATTGTATTTACAACATCCTCTATATAATGAACATTGTATATATAAAAGCATCATTAGCATGAACATTGTATTTGTAACATCATCATTAGCATGAACATTGTATTTATAACATCATCATTAGAATGAACATTGTATTTATAACATTATCTATACATAAACATTGTAATTAATAAAATCATCAGAGAAAAGAAAGTCCAAGGTTTTATTGTGGATAGTTGCTGAGAATATTTCGGCGATGTTTCTGACATCTTGCTAAAAGACTTCAAAGTGGCTTTGAAAACGTTGATGACAATTCTTAAGACAAATAGACCTAAATTTTATAAAAACGGAGAAGATGACGTTGGTAAATTGTTGTGTCCTTCTTCCGTGGACACGATTACATGGTGTTCTTTTAATTTGAAATCAAGAGCATGAAGATTTTCCAAGCGTTTGGCCTGTTTTGCATTGAAATATTTCTTGATCCGCTCTTCTTTTTTTTAATTGCAATTCAAATCACCCGTTTGTATCAGCTCCTTCATTCGAAACATAATGAAGTCTGATGTGTTCGTTCTAATTTAAGTTATGGACATGTGCTTTGAACATAACGAAGTCTAATCTAAGTTATTGAAAAGCAGTTCTTGACCTAATGAAATATAATCTAAGCTACGGACATGTGTTTTGAACCTAATGAAATATAATCTAAGCTACGGACATGTGTTTTGAACCTAATGAAATATAATCTAAGCTACGGACATGTGTTTTGAACCTAATGAAGTTTATTCTAAATTACTGACCAAGATTGTTTACCCAATAGAAGTTTATCTAAGCTACAGACAAGTGGTCATGCCCTTATGAAATCTAATCTAATTATCTAGTTATGGACCACGGTGTTGCACTAGTGAAGTATAATTTTAGGTACGGTAAATTACTTTTCCAGATTCTGACGCTAATTTTATAAAACGTGAAATGTTAACATAATTAATCAGAAATCAATTTGATAAGAAATCCTAATCATTGTCAAAATTCCGAATATGAATAAGTGATATAATAATAATAATAATAATAATAATAATAATAATAATAATAATAATAATAATAATAATACCCATCTACTGTGGACGCATATGGTATTTAAATCGTGTAATGACACCAGTTTCAACAGTTGACACTATATATATATATATATATATATATATATATATATATATATATATATATATATATATATATATATATATATATATATAAATTGTAAAATGCCGTCTATATGAAAATCTGCATTGTACGTATATAATTAATTTGGCATCATGCATCACCTCTCAAATCTGGAAATGAAAACAATTTGAGCAATGTTCAATATTTTTTTCAATATGTCAGACTCAATTGCGAATTTGTTCTCCTAATTGTGCTTGACACCAATTGAAAGAGCGTCGTAATTTTCTGAATTCTGAATTTTCTCACGAAGATGAAATGATATAATCCAAACCTCTAATAAGTGTATCATGCATAGAAGGTAATTGATCACAGTATTTCCTCCTCGGAGGATTGACCTCTGGATGGAACATGACAAAACTTAGAATTAAAACACATTTTACAGCATTTATTTAATTGTACGTGAGGAACTCTGTGGTGTTCCCCGTGGTTGATCTGTGCAAATTACCATCGAATGTTTTATCTAGAATTAATAAGTTTCGTTTTGGGGCCATTATATTAGTTTTCTCTGTTTATCCGTAGATCTTCATTTCACGATTACTGAATCTCAGCCCTTGTGTATCAAAGTACATTATAGTTTCTTAACGGTGTCGAACATTTTCAGTTGAAGTACCTGTGGTGTATAGTAAGTAGTAGCTCGTGATATTTTGCTTCTACAATGGCAGCAAAGTCTAAAAGTAGGATAAAACAAAATTAAAAGACATTAACATCTAAACAGCAATGAAATTTATACCAAAAATATTCAATAACTTTTCGAGATATAGAAGTGTACTACTTTTCTAGGAAAATTAGTTCTATCAATTGCAAGTTAAACTTACATTAAGCAGTTGTAAGTTATAGTAAACATCTTGCAATGTTTAAGTAAAAAAGATTGTCAAAAAGTAATGCTTATTTGCATGAATATTTTGATACTTTAAACATATTGATTATTAAATTGTAATTTAAATAAAATTTCAATTTCTTGAAATTTCATTATTAAATAACACGAGCTATTTTT